>JAANSK020111127.1:0-103926 GCA_011763485.2 Isoetes engelmannii
CGGTGCATACCGCGTCATCTTGTTCATGGCTTCATCCTCTCAAGGTTTGAAGCCTCCGAGAAAGACGGGGCGGTTCAGTCAGCCGGATCATCGGACGCCGGCCCCATGCGTCAGTGAGCGACTTCCCCAACGGCTTGGCCTCCCGCTTCGCGATCGGGATCAGCACTTCCGGCGCCGGCACCGCTTCAGACCGCAGCTTGGCTTCAGCGGTCGCGACCGCCTTCTCCTGTTCTTCCCGAGCGGCCCGCATGTGTTCCCTCTCGAGCGCACGACGTTCCAGCTCGGCCGCTGTCACCTCGGTAGCCTCAACCGCCGGGCCTTCCGCCGCCGGCGCAACCGCAGCCGCTTTCGCGGCCTGGGCAGCCTCGGCTTCAGCCAGGGCCTTCCTTTCCGCCAGCACTCGCTCTGCCCTGATCTTCGCCTGGGTCTTGGCTTTGGCCGCCAGCGCTTCTTGAGCGATCCGCTCTTGGCGTAGCTGCTCGCCGCGGGCTTTCTCGGCTGCAATCCGTTCCGCTTCTGCCTTCTCCGCGGCCGCCTGTTGTTCGGCCGCCTCACGCTGCGCCAGTTCTGCGATGCGCTCCGCCTCGGCGCGCCGGGATGCTTCCGCCTGCTGCCGCTGTTCAGCCGCGACCCGCTGTTCTTCCAGGATGCGGGCCTGACGAGCGAATGCCTCACGTGAAGCCGCATCCCGCGCTGCTGCTTCGTTGCGGGCGTCGACCAGGATCGCTTCGATCTCCGCGGCCCGAACCATCGCCCGGGCATCGGGCACCCCCGGCCGGACGGTCTGGATGTCCAGCCGGGCCCGATCGAGCGCGATCCCCGACGCGGCCATACGCTCCCGGGCACGCAGGCATGAGGCTTCGAGCTGCCGCTCGAGCAGCTGACGCCGCTCCGGCGTCTCCTCGTCCTCCCAGGCGGCCTCATAGTCGACCAGCAACCCGTTCAGTTCGAGTGCATGCGGGTTGTCGATGTGCGTCGCGGCAACGCGGCACTGGGCCACCAGTTCACGGTCCTTGGCTGCCTGCAGCGGGCTGACGCCGACCGCCAGCAAGGACGCGGCCGCCAGAATTCGGAAGGGCTTCATCGGGCATCTCGTTTGAATACCCATGACGGTATCCGCCTCCGTAAACTGTGAATCCGCCTGTTCGAGTCGCCCCCGATGAAGTCGCTTGCGCATGAAGCCGCCGCCGTTCTGTTGCGCAACGCCCGGGAGATGGAGGACATCCGTTCGGACCTCACCACCGACATCGAGATCAACGCGTTCGTTGGCCACGAGCTCACCCGTGTGCCGAACTACCTCCTTCCACTGGGTGGCGAAATCCAGCGCCAAACGCTCCTCAGCAGCCCCGAGCTGCTCCTGACCGACATCAAGCTGCCGGCCACTTCCTTCACGATCGAGTTCAACGTCAGCGAGTCCGGATTCCAGATCGAGGACACACCCAGGCACGTTCTGCCGTCCTTCGTCCGCCTGGCTCTGGTCCAGCAGCTGACCGATCCCCGACTCTTCCGCATCTGGGAACCGCTGATCGCCGGCGCACTTCCGAAAGGCGAGGTGCTGAGCCCCGACAGCCTGCTGGTGGTCACGGTCAGTCGAGTCAGCGACCCGGGCGCCGAGTTCACGATCGCCAACCACGGCTGGATCTTGGGATGGGCCGGCGCGCTGATCGATCTTCAACAGGCTCCGTTCCGGATCTACGAGCAGCAGACCCCGCGAGGCAACTACCTGGCCAACACCATGGACATCACCCCGGTGACCATGGGCTACATCGGCAACCAGACGCTCGGCCGCATGCTCGAGACCGTCGACGTTCAACACGAGCTGGCGCGCGAATACGCGCTGGAAGTGATCGCCGCCATCGACCTCGGCTTTGCCCACGCGAACGGGAAGGCCGATCTCCGCCGAGACCCCTCCGGCGATCGGCATCTCTGGCGTGCCGGCAAGGGTCCGCGCCTGCCGACCCGGTTGTTGAGCTGATCCACCGAATCAGGCTGGATACCGGTTGGGGGCCGTGGTATTGTCTTTTGGCACAATGGCCCTGAAGCTCAACTGGTAGAGCATCCAGCGTAATGAACTGGACGGTTGCGAGTTCGAACCTCGTCAGCGCCACCAATTCAAGAGTGATGAGAGAGAAGAAAGTGGGATACGACCGCATCCACGCGATGAAGCATTGACCGCTCGCAGGCCTGCCCTGCACGGTTGTCACCGACGCTTCCTGCGACCACGCCTGGTCGCATTGCCGGCCTTCCCCTGGCCGGTTGCCCCGAACTGGGGCCGCTCTCTGATTCGCCTCCCCGTACATCGCCGGCCATTGATGCCGACCTGTACAGCTACGCCATCCTTCGCGCCGACCTCGAGATGCCTCCGGGCAAGCTCGCGGCTCAGGCTGCCCACGCGCACGCCCAGACCCTGATCGCGTACCTGCTCCGGCATCCGGAGCAGGCGGGCGCGTTTCACGCGGCCGGCACCAGCGGCACCCGCATCGTCCTGCTCGCCAAGAACGAGTCCCAGCTGCTGAAAGCCTTCGATGAGGCCCAGCGGCTCGATCTCCCCTGCGCGCTGTTCACCGACAGCGGCCACGTCCTTCCGCCGCACTTTGACGGTAACCCCATCGTGACGGGACTCGGCCTTGGGCCGGCTTCCCGCGACGTCCTGCGCCCGATCACCCGCAGGTTTTCCCTTGCGTGATCGACCCCGGCCCGACGGCCATTACAGGAGCTTCCCCATGACCACCACCCACTATCCCTTCACCACCCGCGAGACCTACCTCCAGTGGCGCGCTGACTGGCGCCGGTCCTATGCCGAGCTGAGTCAGCAGATCCGCGACAACAAGCACGCCCTCAAGAAGGATCAGCGCGAGAACGCCGGTTACGACCAGGCGCGCTACCAGGCCCAGCGCCTGTTCCTCCGCAACGAGGCGACCGCCATGCTCTACGACCGTCACCAGGCGAAGGCCGCGGCCGGCCGTCTTCGCGCCGAGACCCTCGCTTCCCGGCAGCAGGCCGCCTGATGGACTTCGCGCACCTCACCCACGACGACTTCGATCCCTGGGCGGTCCCGCTGACGCCGGCCGCGATCGCCGAACTGACCCGGATCGAAGAGCAGCTCGATCACTACCGGTCCCGTCTGAACGACAACATCCAGCAGATGCACACGCTCCGGCTGCAGACCCGCGAGGAGGCGGGTCTGCCGTCGACCCGCAGCATCTACACCCCGCAGTTCGACCCCCGCGCGGGATGTCGTTTCGAGGGATTCGCACGAAATGGCGACCTTCTCTACTCCGGCCAGATCTGGTTCCGGGGGGAGTGCGACAGCTTCGGAAAGGAGGATTGCGACCCGCTGCCCGGACACCTCCTGGGGCGTGGGCAGGACGATATCCGGGTCTTTTTCAGCGAGGAAGCGGCCCGGCTGCGTATGGCGGAAGAGGAGCGCAGCCGGGCCGCAGAGGAGGAATGCAGGGCGGCGGACGAGCTTCGCGATCGCGATACCTACCTCCGACTGCAGGCGAAGTTCGGAAGTGTCTAGCCCGTGTCCCGGACGGCCGACCCGGCGAGCTCGATTCCGAGGCGTCGGGTTGTGCCTGGACTGATACGACTATGTGATACGAGTCATCTAATACGGGATGCTCGTATCAATCGCTGAACACCGTATTGATACGTCGCATCTGATACGAGTTGCGTGATACGAGATGGTCGTATCAGTGCAACTGGTTCGGCGTCTCGTTGCCGATGAACCGCAGCTTCACCTGGTCAAGGGCGCAGATCGGAATCTCGACCTGCGCTGCCTTCTGGATCATCCGGTCCACCATCAGGATCTTGAGACTGGCCCGGGGGCCGCCATCAGGCAGCATGCCTCGCTGGGTCATCGAGATCTCCACGACCTCCCCTCGCAAGAGATGAACCTCGTCAACGTCGACCTCGATGATCCGGCCCATGAAGTTGAAACGAAGCTCGTAGAGGAACGCTTCCTTGATCGGCTCAAGGGAGGGGTGCTGGGTGATGTCGACCAACCCATCGCCGTCGTGATTCGCGAGCGCCTCATCGCTGAGCGCCTGGCAGATCGTGTCGTTCTGATCGATCAGAACCAGCAGGCGCTTCTTGAGCTCGGCCATGTCAGGCGTCTTCACTGGCCACCCCCTGGGTTACGGCACGGATGCTCTTCGGGATGGGGTATGCCGTGCTCAGCACCCCGATCACACAGCCAACCGCCAGGCTCCCCATGATCGCGAACCCGCGCCAGGTGGCGCCCCCCGTGGCATCGTCGGCCGTCGGGCCGCCCGCCAGCAGGTAGGCATTCAATCCCAGCCAGGCCGCCCAGACGATCCAGCCGAACCGAATCTGCCGGATAGACGGGAAAACGCCGACCATGACGACCACCATGGCGCACGTCAGCATCATCGCCATGCTCTCGGAGGGCACGTTCAGATACGAGTGCAGGATTGCGAGGATGTGTTCTTGGTTCATAGGGCGCCCTGGTTCTTGTCGAGGGCGGTATCTCGCGTGAACCGACTCCCCAGGATCAGCGCCAGGATCTCTGGCGCGACGTCCCGCTGCTGGGGATCAACCACCCCAGGTGATCCGCCAGCGCCCCAGCCAGGACGATTCACCGCCCACCACCGCAGCTTCCTCCCGCATCCGCTGCCGATGCCGCCACTGGGACAGCCGGTTCATGCTGACCTGCAGCGGCGATTCGCCCTCGTAGTCCGGAACGACATGCTCCCGCGACCACTCGACCCGCCAGTGCGTGATCAGCGCGTAGGAGACCCCGAACCAGAACCCGATGAACACCTGGGCCAACAGGAAGCCGTTGACCATCGGGGTGAACGCGATCAGCAGGCCAGCCAGCAGCGTGAAGAACCCGGTGAACATCAGCAGCACCAGGGCCAGCCCCAGTGCGGCCTGAACCTCGAACATCAGGTCGTCGTTGCGGCGAAGGGCCGTGAGGCCCTCCCCCGTGATGATCGGCCACATGGCCACTACTCCCGGAAGCCCAGGGCGTCGGACAGGCCGTTGACGATGCCCTGCAGCGCGTAGGTGGTCAGCCGGAAGTCGGCTTCGAACAGCATCGCCGCATCCTTCTCGCCCGCCTCCTCTGCCGATTCCGGCTCCATGTACCGGATGCCCTTGATCTGCATCTTGTCGGTCAGGGTGAACTCGGCCGCATCGTTCCAGGTCAGGGCGAGCTTGCTGACGGTCTTGCCCATCTCGACGTGGGTCGTCACTTCGGTGCAGCCCACGATGTCGTGACGAGCGAACTTCACCGTCGCCTTCTTGCCGTCGGAGCTGACCATCTCGGCGCTCTCTCCGATGCCCATCTTCGGGCCGGCCTTGCCGCTCACCAGCCACTTGGCCATCAGCGACGCCGGCGAGATCTCGCCATCCGGCATCGAGATCTTCAGGCTGCCGTCCAGGTGATCGCGCAGCATCGCGGTGATCTCGTCGGCCTTCTTCGCCGACGTCGTGTCGATCGCCAGGTAGCCGTTCATGGCGTCGATCCAGACCCGCGTCTCGTCGAGCTTGGTCATCGCCTTGGCCAGCAGTTCGCTGAGCACCTTGTCCTTCAGATCACGGAGCTGCTTGCGGCCGGGCTTGAAGCCCTGGACCTTCTCCAGGTTGTCGGCCTCGGCCTTGATCGCACGGCGCAGGGCGCTCGAGGGGATGACCTTGGTCTCGATGCCGGCGCAGAACAGCATCTGCTTCTCGGTCGAGAACACGAATTCCCCGCCCGGGCCAACCGGCACCCAACCCCGGCTCGAGGACTGCAGGGCGGACGGGGCAACCAGCCGATGCTGCATCAGGATCTCTTCCAGCTTGCCCGGGGTGTAACCGAACTCGCCGTCCAGCTTGTACAGGGTCAGATTTTTCAGCATGACGCACCTCCTGAGGCTGAGCCTCGTTGTTGACGAAATGGGGTTGAGATCTGCGATAGGTCTTCAGGGAGTCGCCGTCTTGCGGCGCCAGAACAGCTCGAAGATCAGGAACAGGAACATCGCCAGCTCGAGCATCGACAGGGTGGTTCGCAGGGGGCCATCGACAGACCCACCGGGCAGCAGAATCCCGATCGCGTCGAGAAAGACGCTGCCGGTGGAATACGCCAGCACCAGGCGCAGGCATCGCGGACCAAAGGCCGCCAGCAGACCGAACTGGATCAAGAACATCGCGGCAATGCCCATGGCCGGTGCTTCCGGGTTCTGCCAGCGCAAACCGCACATCAGCGCGCCCGCCCCCATGAACACCGGCACATGCCAGCGCCGGCTGTTCAGATGGCTGAATGTCACAGCGGGCCGGAACGTCATGACCCGCCACATCGTCCAGAGGTAGAACAGCCCGGCATTGCCGAGCGCCCTGAGCGCGTACGACAGGTTCACGCTGCGATCCCGGGCCTGAATCCGCCCGCAGCGCCACGAACGGTGTTGCCGCCCTGCTGCATCGGCGTGATCACCTCGTGGTAGCCGTCACGTTCCGCACGGCTGAGCGGCTGGAACCGGGCGTACTGGAACTCGGCGCGCAGGTAGTCGGTGCCCGGCTCGACCTCGCGACCCTTGGCCATGATGATCTCGACCACGTTGGTGGCACTGTTCGGCGGCTGGCCTTCCTTCAGGAACGAGGCCGCATGGCGCCACAGGAACACCACGAAATCGGCGTCCTGTTCGATCGAACCCGCTTCGCGAAGATCCGACAGCTGCGGACGGCGATTGCCATCACGCTCGAGCTCGCGGTTCAGCTGGGCCAGCGCGACGATCGGGATCTGCAGGTTGATCGCCAGTCGCTTGAGGCCGCGGGAAATCCGCGCCACCTCCTCGGTGCGGTTCCGACCCGATCCGTTGTCGTCGCCGACCAGCTGCAGGTAGTCGACAATCAGCACCGAGGTGTTCTCACGCCGCTTCATCCGGCGGGCATGAGCCGAGATCGCGCCAAGGTCGTCGGAGCTGTAGTCCGTGTAGATCGGCAGCGTCGAGATCTTGGTCGCCGCTTCGGTCGCTTCGACCAGCACGCCCTCGGGATCGAGCTGCTTGTGCAGATTGCGCAGCTTGCCGGCGTGAACGCCCTGGCGCGACACCATGCGGTTGACCATCTGGTCGCTCATCATTTCGAGCGACACGTAGTGGACCTTCTTGTTGCGACGGGCGTTGTGCTCGGCGATCTGCAGCGAGAACTGGGTCTTTCCGGTCGCCGGTCGGCCCGCGATGATCATCAGCTCGCCCGGGCGCAGACCACCCATGCGCTCGTCGATGTCCGGAAAGCCCGTGGTGATGTACATGTCCGGGCCTTCGGTCAGCATCCGCTGCTTGTTCTCGAACCAGGCGGCGATCGAGTCGCCCATCAGGATCGGGCCGCTGTTGCCGAGATCCGCGTCGAGGACATGCGACATCTCGCGCTCGATCATCGAGCGCAGCACTTCACCGCTGACTTCCGACCGCAGAATCCCTTCCAGGCTCGCCCGCACCCGGCGGTCGAACGAGGACTGCTTGATGATCTGGGCGTATTCGGCCGCCACCGTCCGCTTGCGGGGTGCCGCCACCTGCAGGCTCGCCAGGTAGGCGCCGTCGAGACCGGACTTCACCGCCAGCACCTTCGAGTCCCAGCTGCGCAGCGTGCCGGTCTGGGATTCCTTGAGGATGCACGACCAGAGCGTCTGGTGGATCGCATCCATGAAATCGTCGGGCTTCAGCGGCGGCAACGTGTCCATCACGTCACGGTCGCGGATCACGCAGCCCAGCAGGGAGCGTTCGATCAGCAGCGGGTCGCTGTCATTGAGCATGCGAGAATTCTCCTCGGGCCTGAGCCCCTTGTTGACGGTTTGAATTGTCCCACTGTCCTGCGGATACCGTAAGCCTGTTTTCTGCTCTGCCAGTGCATCCCGTCGAACGGCGATATCCGCCTCTGACGGTTCCCCTGTTCGGGGTCAAACCCGCCAGACCGCCAGATTCCGCCCTGGGCGCGTTTTCGGCGCAGGGGGCTACCCATGCCACCCCCAAAGCCGTTCCGTGGCGCCTTGAGGCTCCCTGATGCCTCTCCGTCGATTTCGGGAGCCGACCGGCCGACCTGATTCCGACTCGACTCATGCCGCAGCGTCCAGGTGATCACCCTCGCCAAAGCCGCCGTCATCACTGGCAGTGCCGGAATCGCGGGTGACACTGAAGCTCTTGAGGAGGTTCATGTCCCACTCGGGCAGCTTCGAGCTCCCCAGCGCCGGACGCAGCTGCTGAGAGTTCTTGTGGTAGCGCCCCTCGCGGCACTTGAAGAAGTTGTCCTCGGTCTTGAGGACCCAGCCCAGCGAAACACGCCACGGGCTGTCGCCTGACTTCGGCTTGGTCTCGCCCATGAGGAACTTGCTGGTCGACAGGTACTTGAAGAACTCCGCCCAGTCCTCGAGCGAGGTGATCGGGTGCTCGAGACCGTGAACACTCTTCTGGGCCGACGCGTAACGCATCCGCAGATGGCCGACCATCGAAGCCGTCAGCGGTCCCTGCCGGTGCGCGCCCCCGCCTGACGGTTCGTCGATGAAGGGCTGCCAGCAGATCTCGTTCCAGAGGTAGGCGATCTTTTCCGGGAACATGGCGCACGGGAACATCGACTTGCGACGAGTCGGCTTGCCCGCTTCCTTCGCAGCGGCATTCAACCGCGCGGTCGCCTCACGCCTTCCGATACTCCCGCCAGCTACAGGCTGTTGGCTGTTGCCGTTCGGAGAATCTTCTCCTCCTTCGAGTCCGCTAGTCCCGGCTTCGCGTTCACGCGAAACCGGGCCGCCGGAGGCATCGCTGTTCGGTGCCTGGGTCCGTGGCTCCATCGACAAGGGGGCGATCCCACCCGCCGGGGTCGACTGCAAGCGCGGTTCCCCTTTGGAATCCCCTCCATAAGAATCTTCTGTAAGAGGATTCTTCTTAGAAGATACATAACGCGCGTGCGCGCCCGACCCCGCCATGGCGTTGGCATGGTGTTCGGCATGGTGTTGACCCAACCCACCTTGACCCACGTTGACCTGGGTTGAACCCGGTTCGCCGCTTCCCGAGACCCCTTCAACCCCCGCCGATGGCGTTGGCATGGTGTTCGGCATGGCGTTGCCATGGTGTTCGGCATGGTGTTGCGATGGTGTTGACCCAACCCACGTTGACGTGGGTTCAGCCGAAATCTGCGACTTCGGGAAGCCGGGGTGACCGGGCTTGAATCGGGTCGCCTTGTTCTTCGAAATCCCCGACACCTGACGCGCCGTCGACTTCAGCGATTGGACGAGATCGAGCTGGTAGATGCGACCGTCCGAGCAGGCCAGCCAGGCCATCATCACCTTGGCCTTCACCGACGGCCATGCCGACAGCTGGTCCCGGAATCCCGCGACGTCGATCAGGAAGTTCTCGTCGTTGGGAAGCGAACCGGTCGGCACTTCGAGCAGCGATCGCGCCATCATCCGGAACATCGCGCCCGCTTCGCAGGCACTCAACATCGACAGCATCCGCCAGCCGAACATTTCGGCCGGCAGCCGAATCGACTTCTGTCCACGCAGGTCTACCTCTGCCCCATAGGGCGGAGGTGCGAGGAGAGTGGGTGGCAGATTAGGCGACATGCGACGGCCGGTTCTGGCGCGATGCGACCGACCGTTGTGCTCCCTTCCGCGCACCCTGCAGCTGGCGCCACATCGCCAGCACCGGCTCGACCATCGAAAAGCTGTAGTAGCGACCGTCCGAACAGCCCGTCCAGTTCATCGCCAGCATCCCGCGGAACCGGGCCCACTCTTCGTCGCTCGAGCGGACCATCCCGGCCAGCATCCGCAGCTCGCGCTCGTCCATCGGCAACGATCCCGCCGGCACCTGCTGCAACGAGCACATGGCCAATCGCAGCATCGCCCCGTAACTCGGGTCCTGCATGGCCGTGAGCATTTCGGTTTTCAGCATCAGGCTGCTCGGCAGCTGAAGACGCTTGAGCCCCGAAAGGTTCACCGGCTCGGCATACGGCGGAGCGGGCAGGTGTTCAGACGCCAGGGTGAGCATCAATGGATCTCCAGTCGGCAGGGTTTCCGATCGCCCGTCGGGCTATTCGGCTTTTTGCCAATCTAACCAAGGTCAACGTGGGTTGCAAGTGCTATTGCAGATTTATTGACTGGCAGTACAGATTGCGCGATGATAAAACAACAAGCCCTACCCACGATGATTCACGCTTTCTGCGTATCTCGTGATCGTTAGGGACTTTTTCAGACAGATTCGTTTAGAGCGGATACCGCTCCACGATTTTGGACGCCCATCCTCTGGCCACGTTTTGTGGCTTGACAGTCGGGGTCCACGGCGTCGCCAACCGCCGGTCGTCCGCTTTCGAAACCCCAGGAGGTACCCCTTTGAAGCTCCTCATCACCGAAAAGCCCAGTCAGTGCAAGGACATTGCCGCAGCCATGGGCTACACCAAGTCCGGCAAGTTCTTCCGTGGCCCGGACATCGTTCTCGCGCCGGCCGTTGGCCACCTCATCGAGCATGTGAAGCCCGAAGAGGTCATCGCCAACCTGTCCTGGCACGATCCGGCCACCCTGCTCCCGGTTCCCCGCCAGGTTCCGGTCCAGCCGATCAGCAAGACGAAGGACGCCCTCAACGACATCAAGTCGCTGATCAAGGAGGCCTCCTCGGTCATCGTCGCCACCGACCCCGACCGCGAAGGCGAAGGCATCGGCCGCGAGATCCTCGACTACCTGAAGTACAAAGGCCCCGTTCAGCGCCTTTGGCTGGTGGGCGGCATGGACAAGATCAGCATCCAGAAGGCCATGAAGTCGCTTCGACCTGGTGACGAAACCGTCGGCATGTATCGCGCTCAGCAGGGCCGCGCCCTTTCCGACTGGGCCTACATGCTGGTGACCATGGCCACCACCGCCGCCGGACGTCACGGCGCCTTCGGTCCGGTCCTCGGTGCCGGCTCCGGCAAGGAGTCCGTGGTCAGCGTCGGTCGCGTTCAGACGCCGACCCTCGCCATGGTCGTCAAGCGCGATCTGCTGATCGAGAACTTCAAGCCCACCGATCACTTCAGCGTCTATCTCGACCTGACCCAGCCCGGCGCCAGTGCCCGCCTGGACTACGCCCCTACGGTCGCCGATGCGGATCTGGAAGCGCCGTTCGATGGCGTGGTCTGGATCGAAGGTTCGGGCAAGGAACCGAAGCCCAAGCCGCTGTTCGTCGACGAGACCCTGGTCGATGCTTTCACCACCCGTATCCAGGAACTCGGATCAGTCGAACTCAAGACCGAACGCGTCCCGTTCAAGAAGAACCCGCCCAAGCCGTACAGCCTCACCACCCTGCAGCAGGCCATGAACCAGCTGCACAAGATGACCGCCAAGCAGACGCTCTCCGCTGCCCAGGAGCTCTACGAGGCCGGCGTCCTCTCGTACCCCCGTACCGAGCGTGACGCCTACCCGATGCAGCTGTTCCACGACGACGCCGAAGACATCATCAAGAAGCTGTCCTCCGTCGGCGATCGCCGGGTCTCCGAAGTGGCCGCGGATCTGAAGTTCCCCGCCCACGCCCCGAGCTGCTACACCACCAAGCCTCAGGAGCACTACGCCCTGATGCCGACCCGCAAGACCCCCGACGTTCCATCCCTCCCGGAACATCAGCGGAACATCTGGCTGGCCGTCGCCCGTCGCTACCTCGAGTGCCACCTCCCACCGGCCTCCGGCACCAAGACGACCCTCTATGTCGAGGCCCCGGAACTGGGTCTGATCAATGACCGCCCGGCTGTCTTCAAGACCTCCAAGGAAGTGATCACTTCCCCGGGCTGGATCACCGCGTTCAACGAGGCCCCGAAGACCGACGACCCCTTCAAGAACCTCGCCGATGGTCACGCCACCATCGCCGACTGCAATGCAATCGCCTCCCAGACTTCGCCCCCCAAGCGCTACACCGAAGCCAGCCTCATCGCCGACATGAAGGCGGCCTCCAAGTACGCCGCCACCCGTGAAGACGCCGACCTGCTGAAGGCCATCACCGGCATCGGTACTCCGGCCACCCGTGACGCCATCATCGAAGGCCTCATCAAGCGCGTGTACATCGACCGGGTGAAGTCGAACATCATCTCGACTCAGAAGGGTCGCGACCTGATCGCCAACGCCCACTCGGCCCTCACCCAGGTCGAGATGACCGCCCGCTGGGAATCGAAACTCGCCGAGATCGAAGGCTTCACCCCCGCCCAGGCCCAGGCCGCCCGCGACGAGTTCATCGAGATGCAGGCCCAGTTCGCCGAACAGATCATCCGGGACTGCATCACCCGCATGGCCGGCACCACCAAGCGGACCCGGGAAGCCGAAGCCGCTTCGGGGGTCAAGATGAAGCCGACCCCGAAGATGATCGACCTCGCCAAGAAGGTCGCCGAACGCAAGAAGATCACCCTCCCCAAAGGTCTGATCAGCGACTCGGCCATCTGCCGCAAGTTCCTCGACGAACACCTCGGCAACCGGGATTCCGCGCCGTCCAACGGCGCTGCCCCTGCCTCCTCGGCTCCCTCCGAAAAGCAGGTCTCCTTCATGACCAAGATCGCCGAACGAAAGGGCCTGACCATCCCCCCGGATGTCCTTTCTGACCGTCGCAAAGCCTCCACCTGGATCGATGCAAACAATGCCTAACCCCGACGCACCGAAGCACTCCCCTACCGAAGCTCTTGCCCTCATCAACCACGCCATCAGCAAGGGGATCGAGAAGCTCCACGAGATCCAAGGTTCGCGCCGTCTCCAGAGCATTCACCTCGGCGTCCAGAACCACCACCGCGTCCCCTGCCTCGGCTGTCCGCACTACCACTGGGTCATCTGGTACTTCAAGACAGCCAAGACCGGAACCAATCCCGGTGGCAAAGTCCCGATCGCCAGCCCGACCAAATCCCCGACCCGCTCCGCCGCCTGCAAGCGCAACCCCAAGGTCCTGCAGATGGTTCGCATCCTGATGAAGCTGCTCAATCAGCGGAAGAACCTGGTCGACGCCATCAGCAGGGCCGATCGCTCGGCGCTCGCAACCACCCGCCTCCTTGAGTCATATACGGAGGGCTGACCGACAGTTGCCCCAAGCAGAGCAGTACCCCCCTGCTTCTTTCGCGCCCTCCCCAGGGCGCTTTTTTTTGGCCGCTCCGATGATTTCCTCAGCACTCCGTCAGCCGCGCCTACCGATCGTCATCGCTCGATCTCCTCGCCTCCTCCGACCTGGCCAGCACTGAAACGACCCCCACGTCCTTTCTTCTCTCTCGTTTCTCTCTCGACTCAAAGCTCGGGGGCTTACGCCCCGCCCGTATTACCGAACGCCGGGATCAGTTCCCACCGGCACCGGGCATGCTCCGAATGGCGCATTCGCTTATCCCCAAGCCTCAACGACGCGCTCACCTTTGCGTCCGCCTCCCCCTCCAGAGGCTTATGCCCTGGCTGGTCAACCGGACCATCGAACACCGTCCAAACGCTACCCGGCGAATGCTCCGGCTGAGTCGCGTCCCGGGAACCGGGCGCCTCTCAGCCGTGCCCCTGAGAGAAACCCCGCCCCTACCCGTCGGCGGTCCCGGAAGGACCGCCAACGGGTCGTTGATTGCGTCTGGGGACTGACCCTTCGACCGGCAGGCTTACGCCCTGCCCGGGTCACCCAACATCGGGATCGCTTCCACTCGGCAACCGGGTTGCTCCGAAGGCGACCGTCTCCCCCGCCAGGTCCCTTCGACGCGCCGCCCCCAACCCGCCTTTCCCACTATCCAGAGGCTTACGCCCTGCCCGGGAAACCGAACCCTTCCTTCCCCATCATTGGCATCCCGGGGAATGCTCCGGCTGAGTCGCGTCCCGGGAACCGGGCGCCTCTCAGCCGTGCCCCTGAGAAGACCCCCGCCCCTACCCGTCGGCGGTCCCGGAAGGACCGCCAACGGGTCGTTTATTGCGTCTGGGGACTGACCCCTCGACGGCAGGCTTACGCCCTGCCCGGGTCACCCAACACTAGGATCGCTTCCCTTCGGCAACCGGGTTGCTCCGAAGGCGACCGTCTTCCCCGCCAGGTCCCTTCGACGCGCCGCCCCCAAGCGTCGGCCATCCCAATACCTGGGCGCTCTCCCCGGAAGGAGAGCGCCGGTCTTTCCCAGCCCTGATTTCTCGACTGCCGGATGACCGTTTGCGGTCTCGGCCGGATCGGATGAGGGGGAGTGCCACCCCCGGTTGTCCTTGATATCCGTTGGCACGTTCCCGGTGAAATACCGACATCCGCTGATGGGAATCCAGCCCCTCCTACCCACCATTGCACCCCTGCTCGCACCTACACCTGCACCATGCAGATACCCTTCAGGGGTGGGTCTGGAATAGACTGCCGGATCAGTTTTCTGTGTTGTAAGATGACTTCGGGATGTACCTCACCGCACACCCCAGTCGTACTGAGCTTCACAGGGATTCAGAGGGGCTTACGCCTCATCAGGAAACCGGAACAAGGGAACGCATCCAAAGGGGAACCTGGGATGCTCCGAGGGAGGACGCCAACCGTCATCCGCGCGATCGACAACGCGCCGAGGACGGGTCCTCCAACGGCCAGGGCCGGTCTCGTTTTCGCGCGGTTCACCCGAACCGACAAACACGCTGGTCAGCCAGAAAGGTCAACAACCATGCCCCGCACTTCCGCAGTTCCGATCCAGGCGAAGCCCGCTATGCCAGCGAAGACCGTTTTCCGACCCGTCGAAGCCGCCGATTTCCCGGGTCTGTTCGTGGACAACTCGTTCGAGGAGAACCTTCTCCGGGAGCTGTCTTCCTTCCCGCCAGCCCGCGTGAACCTTACTGGCGCTCCGCTGAGCGCCAAGTTGGGAGCTCCCATCAACCCGCGTTGGGCTTCTAGTGATTCCGACCACGAAGGTTGCCCGGAAGGGCATCCGAGTGGGCGCTTGATGATTAGGAATGAAATCATTGGTGGGGGTGCTCCGACGGTCGTCGAGAGCAACCGCATCTTCGCTGTCTGCGAAGGTACGACTTACCGCATCCTCGGGGTCACAACGAAAGAAGCGGCGTATGCCGTTCTTGGCATCGCCGCTCCTAAGCCGCAGGTGTTCGAAGTGGAACGCTTCATGTCCCTGCTTCGCACCATGTTTGTGTACGCCGTGGTGCGAGGCAGGGTGTACCGGGTGGTCAGCTTTGTTTCGCCCGACGAGCGTTCTCACCTTGCACAGCACTGAACGCCTGAGTGGGGGTTTTCACCTCCATCAGGCTGCGACCAGTTGCTCGCTGGTAGGCGTACACGGTCAGCATCAGCACGTTGTCCGAAAGGGTTTCCACCGGACGGGGCACGAAGGGCGCCCAGTCAAGATCCTCGGCGATGTACCGGACGGTGCGTTCCAGCTCAGACCTGATCTGGCGAACGTCATCAACACCGAAGAAGTCATTCGGGCGAAGGATGCCGGCAGCCACCATCACGGTGACGGAATCGACACCAAGGAACTCCGCCAGCTTCCGCACCATGTCCAAGCCCAGCTTGGAGCACTTGTGGGGTTGCGCCTTCAGGTGGAACAGATAACCGGGCGAGTAGCCGAGTTTCTGGGTGAGGTCGGACACGTTCAGGCCAAGGTCGTTGGCGTGTTGGTAGACCAGATCCATCAACCAGGGGCGTGTACCGAGTTCGCTCCCATCCGATTCAACTACGGAATCCACGGATACCGTCTTTTGGGACGCGGTTGGTTTACCCGTCTTGGAACTGGGGTTGGACTTGTTGGAAACCTTCTTGGCTGGCACTTCCGCCGGCTTCTTGGGTTCCACGGCCTTCACCTTTGACCGACCACTGCTACTCACATTTTTCATAGGGATCTCACATGCCTCGTATTGCACTTCCGACTTCCAAAACGAAGTCAACGAAACTGATCATCAGCATTGACGGTGCCCTGAACGCCGACATGGCGGCCTACATCCAGTACCTGGAGTCCGAACAGGGAGAGTCTGTGGGTATGGGCGCCCTCGCCAAATTGATGCTCAAGACGTTCATCAATGAGGACAAGGAATTCGCTGCCTGGAAGAAGCGGAAGCCGGAACCTGTTCGCGCTCCGTCTGACGCCACCCCGGCGAACACCTTCAGCAGTACCGAATACCAGCCCTGATCGGATCATACGATCTTTACCCGAAAAGTCGATATCTGGTCTGCCAGTCCTATCGGCACAAGGGTCAAGAACTTGATCCGCCAAATGATACCGCGCTGATCTGCGGTCAGGTGTAAGCCTGATTGCCCGTGTAGGAGAAGAACTGATGGCAGCCAAGGACAAGTCAGAGGGGAAGGCAGACAGCTTTGAGGCTGCTGCTTTCGAGGATGCAGAGCATGTGACGGAAGAGGGCTCTCATGGTCCCGGCCGAGGGACTCCCCTAAGGGAACTCCCTAAACACTCCGTGTACACCCTGCTTGCCGGCCCTTTGGACGCAAAAGGGAAACCGATTCCGGCTAAGAGCCAGGCAGAAGCAGAGGCGCGGCGCAGGGGTTACGAGAAGCTCAAACACATCGCCTTGTGGGCCATCAGCTCGGTGCGAGTGCCGGGCTGTGAAGATGACGCGATGCAGGCCGTGATGTTTGCCTTCACGAGGCACGCGATCCCACCCAATACGAAGATGCGCGATGTCCTGAAAGCTGCCTGCACGACGGCCAAGCGTTGGACCATCGAAGAGAAGCGTCTGGTGGGCTTCCCGGTGATCCTCGACAGGAAGGATTTCTTCGACAAAGCCGCCCGCGATTCGTGTCTGCGGACGGATGCCGACATTGGCCTTGACGAGGACGCCGCAGACGAACTTCGCCATATCGATTTCGTTGACACCCTGGATGGTGTCGAAGAGACCGATCTGATCGACTGGACGAACATCCCGCCGCACATGCGGACTGCTATCAACAAGGCATGGCGGCAGGTAGACGTTCGGGTCACGAAAGTGATGCGGCACGTGCTCATGGGCGAACCCCTTTCCCGTGCTGCTGAGTTGGAGGCTGTGGCGTACCAGACGGCGGTGTCGCATTCGCGCACCTTCATGAAGTTCGCGCAGGCGAATCTGTGAATCACGGACTTGTTGCAGCGGCGGTAGCCGCCCTGGTGACAGGGACAGTTCACGCAGGGAACCTCGGCGTGGCCGGCCGGACGTATTCGATCGTGGAGCCGGATTTCAGGGCTGTCGTGGGGCAGCAGCTGGAACGCGCCATGACACCGGAGTTCCTCAAGAAGAAGAAGGAAGGAGCGCTCGACAACTTCATCAAGCGTCTACCGGACTTTGGCTTCACGGTTCGCACCAAGGCGGTCACCAAGGAAGTCGACGTTCGGCAGACCCTCGCCAGGGACATCTGGGCGCCGCAATTGGGTGCGGACGGGAAGATCAAGCACACCCTCGTCGCAAGGAAGGGGGACAAGCTCGATCCGTTCGCCAACGGGATCGTTCCCAATACCTCGTTCCTGATCATTGACGGTAACAACCCGCGCCAGGTCGAGCTGGCAAAGCAGGTAAGTGCCTGGAGCCCGCTGGTGTACATCGTCCTGGGTAAGGGAGACCCCCGAGAACTGGCAGCTCAGATCAACCGTCCGGTGGATTACGTCAGGCCCGAGATGGTGGAGCTGTTCCAGCTCAAGCACGTGCCCTCTTTCGTGTGGGCAGAAAAGCGCGGCAAGTCGGGTGTGCTGCAGGTATTCGAGATGGCTGAGCCGCTGGTGCTCGCCGATGTGCAATCCAAGTGGAAACCCTCGGTCACTGGTACCGCTGGGCTGAAGCAGTACCAGGAGAATCAGGATGAAATCCGTGCGAAAGGCATTGGCAGCAATCTCGGTAGCAGTGGGAGCGCTCCTCGGAAGTAGCTCCGGGGCGATGGCGGCATCGTGTACCGATGCGGGCCTGCTGGCGCCGATCACCGAGATGAACGTCAACAACCTCTTCCCCATCACCGTGGCGGGGCAGACGGTGTTCACCGCGGGCGGTGCGCGAAACTGCGCAGCAATCAAGTCGTCTGGCGCCCTCTGCCTGTGTCCCGGACGGCTGCTCGGAATCCCAACCCCCGGGATCATGCTGACGATGCACATCCCAAGCTACGTGGCAGAAGTTCAGGGTGAAGCGGGCTGCAGTCCGTTGCTGACCACCAAGATCACCAGCGCCTACGACCACCGATCGGCTGCTTCGGATAACCCCGGCGTGAGCAGCCAGGGTGACGACTACGGGTCTGTCCGCCAGGTGCATTGGGTGGAATTCCCGGTGTTCTCGCTGCTGGAGGTGATGAAGGACTCGATCTGCCTCAATTCGAGCAGCGTGCTCGACATCGCGTACATGACCGAGTTCGACTCCCTCTGGCAGAACGACATGTGGGCGGCGATCGTGGCTCCGGAAGGTGCGCTCTTCGCAAACTTCCCAGCTACTGCCTCGTGCGTCATCGACCAGGTGAGTTCGACGTTCGCCCGGTGCCCGATGGACCCCATGCCCTGGTGCGTCGGAAGTGGCTACTCGTATCCCTGGAGCGCCACCCAGTACAACAAGGTCGATCACACCGAAGGCGGTGTGAAGGTGCTGCAGAAATTCCTCCAGCGTCAGACCCGGTTCGGGTTGTTGCGCCGTACCGTCGGCGCAGATGCGGAGTGCGCACCCGTTCTTTCACCGGTCATGGCTCGATCGCAGTACCGAATCGACCTCATCCATCCCAACCCCTCAGGTAGCGGCAAGCCGATCGTTCTCGGCACCGACGGCCACTTCTGGGGAACCCTTGGCGCCGTCCCGTTCGACGAAGGGACCGTCTTCCTCATCTGGCAGGGAATGCAATGCTGTCTGCACATCTGAGCCGTACCGCGCTGGCAACGGCAATCTTCAGCCTGATGGCGACTGGCGCGATCGCCCAGCCGTCCCCCGAGATGATGAAGGCGGTCAGCGAAGCCGCCGCCAAGATCCAGGCACAGAATGACCTGAAACAACACCCTCTGGCGTCGAGCCAGACTCCGGCGTTGAAGCCTTCGGCGAAGACGCCCCCTCCGAAGGGGCAGGATGCCCCGAGTCCATCACAACTTCTGGAAATGAAGGAGCGGACCTTCTGGGGAGACCCGGCCAAGGCCGAGCTCCGTAACGAGGTGTTCGACTACCTCGGCATCAAGCCGACCGAAGGCGCGATGTACGTGTTCGTCAGCTCGTCGATGCCGAAAGCGTTGATCCAGTCCTACGTGGCCGAGGCTCTGTGGGCCGGCGCAGTCCTGGTGGTGCGCGGCATTCCTGACGGGATGACGCTCGACCAGTGGATTCGCCAGAACGCGACTCCCCTCGTTGGCCAGAAGGGCGTGACGGCTGGGATCACCATCGATCCGATGCTGTTCGACCTTTACAACGTGACCACGGTGCCGACGGTGGTCTGGGACGAAACCGATCGAATGATTGGCATCGACTGCGATACCGCCAAGGTTCGGAAACCGGGTGAAGGCGGCAAGCCCTTCGATGTGAAGTCCTGCAAGGCCTACCCGGTCAACTCGTATTACGCGATTTCGGGAGCCGTCACGCTTGACTACGCGCTGGGCCAGTTCGACGAAGCAGGAGCAAAGGGTGCCGAAAAGCGCCTCACCGTCCTGCGGAAGTTCGTCGGAGAGGGCGGAAAGGAACAGCAAGAATTCAAGGGCGACTGGGACTCTTACGAAACCGCAGAAATGCGCGCTGCGATCAACAGCGCCAACTCCCGCGGGGAAAAGTATGAAAGCCTCATGCAGTCATTCACTCGTCCGTACTTTGAATCGGACCTTCGCCGTATTGAGTCTGGCGGCTTTGCCCCTGGGCTCGAGTCTCGCTCAAACGGGGCAAGCAACCGCTGACGACATCAAGTCGCAGCGGGGCGTTCTCCTCGATCGCTACCGGACCAACAATGTCACGGTCGAGGATGCTGCAACCCTGACCGGGACAACCGCAAACGTGTCCGGCGGCCGCTCGGCAAAGTCGGGCGCCCTGTCTGGGAACAGCTCCCGGATCGTGCCAGTGACCTGCAAGCGCGGTCCGAAGAACTTCACGGCTCACGACGGGACGTTCTTCTCGACCTTGCAGTGCTCGAGGGCGACGTCGATGCAGATCCGGGTATGCACCCCGGACAAGGCGTCGACGGACCCCTCGTGCCCGATCCTCACCTATCCCGGTGGACCGATCACGGTGAGCTATAGCAGCACGAGCGTGACTGCGAGCATTGCGGTCTGCGCTAACCCCGCGGTGGATGGCTGTGAGTTTCGAGTCAGCATCAACGGTGCCAGCGCTACTTCCTGGAACCGGAACACGATCGAAACGGACGGGGCGGCAGCTGCTGGACGGCCTGAAGCTCGGGGCGCCAGGTCCAATGCGGCCGCGGCCAACAACGCGAATGCCTTGAGCTACTACAGCTCGGTGAACAGGCCGGCGCAGTACTCGCGCATGGGGGCCATCGAGGGCGGCGCTGCAACGGGTCGGCTGGTGAACGGTAATGGGACGGACCTTGGGGCGCTGAACCAGGGTGGCGGGTGCAACAAGGTCTGCCAGGACCCGATCGGCGACTCGACGACGACGAAACAGTGCATCCAGTCGCTGGACACATTCAATTCTGGGTGCCAGACCCAGTACCCGAGGGTTCAGTACAACTACAGCATCGGCCGCGCCGAAGAAACGTGCTCGGCGATCCACCCTGCCGCTTGCACGCCGACGGCGCCCCCGCCGGCTGGATACGGTCCCTGGCAGAAGTACCGTGAAGATCCCATCGCGAGCGCGCGGGCGACGGGAGACACCTACACGATCTACTTCGCGTCGTTCGAGAATTTTAGCGCTGGCCCGCCGGCCAGCAAGCCGTTCACCTCAACCAACCGGCTGGGGCCGCCGATCACGGACGAGAGTCGCTGCACACGGACGGGCGGCAGCTGCATTCAGTTCGACCCGAACTTCCCGAGCCAGTGCCGGATGTACCAGTCACGGTCCTACTGCCCCTACGACCGGGCCACGACCTGTCAGGAGGCTGCGTTCATCGCCGGGCGGCCGACGCCGCCGGCTGGAACTGCCGGGGCAACGCAATTCAACCATCCGGGTCCGGAGGCCTATACCCTGCCGGACGGAAAGAAGTGTTCCTACGGGGACACGTCGATCGATCCTGAAGCCATCGAAGATGGCGCACCCACGTGCGCGCTCACCCAGGATGGCGTCTGCGTGACAGTTGCTGGGCAGGTCGAGTGCGAGAGCACGCAACAGACCACTCCCCCACCCTGCACCGGCCCCAAGTACGCCGGATGCACCGCCGATCCGGGTACCTGCACGAAACGGAGCCCTGCCGGCACCTGCATCGAGTGGACGACCAACTACACCTGCCCGACGACCAATCCGCAGTGCCAGCGCTACAAGACGGTCTGCAGCGCAAACGGGGTCGTGTACTCGGAAGAGGAAGATTCGTCGACGAGCGGGTGGGCCAACGCCATCACCACCTTGGCAGCGGTCGACCAGATGACGTCGGAAGCAAAAGACGCGTGCGCCAAGGACGGCACGTGCGACATGACCAATATCAAGGTGTTCACCGGAAAGCCCGAGGGCTGCGTCAAGCAGCTTGGTTCGAGCTTCGCTGGAGCTCTCTGCGATTTTTCTCCTCCTGACTATACGGTGGCGGTCGGCGTGGTCAGCCCATGTCTGTTCGGCGCCATCCGCACCAACTGCTGCGACGAGGACCTGAACGAAGAGCAGAACTCTCTCATCGGCGGCAACTGCAGCTCCGGGGACGTCTCGCTGGCGGCAGCACGC
This sequence comes from Isoetes engelmannii, assembly GCA_011763485.2. Lineage (NCBI taxonomy): Eukaryota > Viridiplantae > Streptophyta > Lycopodiopsida > Isoetales > Isoetaceae > Isoetes > Isoetes engelmannii. Next base: position 21,671 of record JAANSK020111127.1, read on the forward strand.
CGGCAGGAACGCGCGTACCGGGTTGACGAACGCTGCACCAACCGGATCGACTTCGGATTCACGTCGGTCTGCACCGAGCGCACCCAGTTCTGGTGCTGGTGGCCGTCGGTCCTGGCCAAGGAAGTGAACGTCCAAGGCCGGGAGCAGCTCAAGGCGATCTACGCGACAACGAGCACAACGGTCGAATCGTCGAGCTCCATGAACTGGAACGTCTTCGCCGGGAACGACACGGGCAACTGGACGCCGGTGACCATGGCGGGCACCGCCCAGCTCATGGCCTGGCAGTGGCCGCAGTATTGCAACGCCCCAAAGGACACCCGGCAGAGCAACTCGAACTGCGGAAGCACCCGGGAAACCTACCTGATGGTCTGCCAGGCGAGGGATTGCGCGACCGTGGTTCCCACGCACCCGACGAAAAGCACCGTCGATGCTCCGAACTGGTATGCGATCGACGTCCCACGCTTCGGTGAGGGGTCGGCCAGCTACCCGATCGGCAAGTACGGCTTTGCCCAAGGCTCCTGTAATGGCACGTCCTGTAGCTTCACTGTCAGCGCGCAGCGGGATGCCCGATCGCGCAATTCGGTGGGTCTCATGGAGCTCGAGTGGCCGTGGACAGACCCAGAAACCGGCGTCGGCGAGCGAGCGATGAACTCGAAGTACGGGATCATCGCGTACCCGAACGCTCCGGGAACCCCCAGGTCCAGCACCGCCAGGATCGGACTAAGCACAGCGCCGAACCTGAGCAACCCGGATGCGACGACCTACACCTACTACAACCTGCCCACGGACGGCAGCTCACGCACGATCACGGTCGGAGGCAAGACGATCAAGGTCACGGGCGAGTGCGACTGGAACACGAACCTGTGCAACCACCGGTTCTACGTGCCGCTGGCTGTCGTGCAGAAGCGCTGGAACATCAACGGCACGACCGACACTGTGCGCCGGACGAGCGAGCTCGACTGCAGCGGCTTCACGGTCGAGGAGTTCGCGCTGATCGACGTCGGCAAGATGAACCTGGACCCGGTGATCAATTCGATGACCAACGGGAACAAGGGCGCACCGCTGACCGCGGCGCAGACGACGATCGGCAACTACTCGTCGACAGCCTCCGCAACTTTCGTCAAGAAGGAGAGCGAGTACACCACCGGCAAGACCCAATCGAGGAACACCGCGGGCTACGCCTCGCAGGTGATCACGTTGACGCCGGCGGCTGGTCGGCCGCCGTGGACCACGAGCCTGAGCTACCCGGTGCTGTACCCGGCAGCGTCGGTTGGTGACTACGGCGCTGACCCCTACACCCAGAAGGGAACGAAAGTGAACCGAGTCGTGATCGACTGGGGTGACGGCTCGTCGACAACCAGCAGCCCGAGCACCTCATCGGGACGGCAAACGGTGCCGCACACCTACGCCGCCGGTCCGAACCTGTACGAGAAGGACTACGAGATCACCGCCACCTTCTACCTGGACGCATCGACAGACGGAGCTGCGGTGCCAACGCCAATTCCGGCCTTCGGTTCCACTCAGTCGTGCGGTCCAGGCTGCATGCGGGTCATCTTGGGCGCGGCCGGCAACGACTTCTACAACGGCGGCAACTGCGAGTTCCGGACTGAATCAACCAGCATCACGGTCGCGCGTCCGGAGCTGATCCAGTCGGCAACCCTTGTCCAGGTCAGCTATGACGACTGGATGCGCAACAAGGTGAACGGAAACATCGTCTGGAACGCCCACACGAATTGGCCGGAGAGCACCCCGGTCATCTGCGGCGAAAACAAGAACCGTGGTGTGCGTTACCCGAACGTCGACGTGACCAGCTACTTCCGCAACGCGACCCCAGGAAGCAGCGTGGTCCTGCGCCACGACATCTCGTTCTCGGATGGCGGTGACGGGTACTCGATCTGGGAGCTCCGCACGACGGAACCATGCCGATTCGAGACTGACGGCTGCGCCGGTGGCGTGGTAGGCGGCACGGGCCTGCAGCGCGTGGTGAAAGCTCGGGCGGCCAGCCGGTACGACGAAGCGGATCTTTCACGGCGATCGGGCGGTGCAGAGGACAGCGTGACCGAACACGATGTTCGTCCGCCGACCGGGGCGCCGGTTCCAGGAGCGAAGTAGCCGGATACCGTCTGTCAGCACTACGAGGAATTTCAGATGCTGGCAGGTCGATACGACGCACTCGCGATGATGGGCATGGCCTCCGGACTGGGGGCCGCCTTCCCGTGGGTTGCCCAGAGCCCCGAGCTGGCGTTGGGCGCGATGCTGGCCACCGCCGGCGGAGCGTCCTGGCTGACCTTCAAGTCGCTGGTGGAGAAGACCGACCCGACGGACACGAAGTCGAGGGAAGGATTCATCATCAAGTCGGATGTCCCCTTCGATCCGTGCATGGGATCTGGGGGACTCCGGCTCGGTTACACCAAGGACCTGAACCTGCCGGTCGATCTGTCGAATGACCTGGCAAGCAGACATCTGTGCATCGTCGGCCAGTCCGGTGTCGGCAAGACCGTGCTCGGCGAGTACCTGCTCGAGCAGCAGACGGTCCGAGGCGGCGGCTGGCTGTTCGTCGACGCAAAGCTCGACTTCGATACACGCAACCGCTTGGCCTACCTGGCCGCGCAGGCCGGTCGCGCCGACGACTTCTACGTCCTCAACCCCGGCGAGCCGGACAACTCGAACACCTACAACCCGATCCTCGAAGGATCGGGTGAGGAAGTCGCTTCACGATTGCTGAACCTCATCCCCAGCACCGAAAGCAATCCCGGCGCCGACCACTACAAGCAGACTGCCAACCAGGCGCTGATGTGTGTGGTCAACGTGATGAAGCAATCGAAGCGCCGGTACCACTTCGAAGACCTGACGGTGTTGCTGCAGTCGCCGCGGGCGATGGAAGACCTCGCCCGGCTTGCCGATCCGAACAGCGGCGAGGCCCGAGCTTTCGCAGTATTCATCGATCAGTACCGCGTGCCTTCGAAGGAAGGCGGCAGCGCGATCGACATGAAGAAGGTGAAGGATGCCTTCGGAGGCATCGCCGGCCGAATGGCGCTCTTCTCTCAGGGCAACTTCGGACGGATCTTCAACACCCTCGTGCCCGAGATCGATCTCTACGAGATCATCCGGGAGAACAAGATGCTCTACGTGATGTTGCCGACGATGGCGTCGGACAACGCCGCGTTGAACCTCGGCAAGATGATCGTCAGCGACCTTCGCACCGCCGTCGCGAAGGTCCAGGGCCTGCCGGCGCACAAGCGTCCGAACCCGCCCTTCATCGCGTTCCTCGACGAAATGGGCTCCTACGTGATGCCCGGTGTAGCTCGATTGTTCGAGCAGGCACGATCCGCCCAGATCTGCCTGATCCCGGCCTTCCAGAGCTTCGCGAACTTGTCGATCGTATCGCCGGACTTCGCGGACCTCATCATCCAGAACACCTGGAGCAAGGCGCTTTTCAAATTCGGATCGACGCAGGCGGAGGAAGCGGCCGAATTGCTTGGGCAGACCTACGAGTTCATGGCGTCCCTGGGCGAAGGCCGATCAGAGGGATCGAGTGCCCAGATTCTTCGAACCTCACCGACAGCCATGAGCACCGACGGCACCTCGATGCAGGCGAGCTACCGGCAGAGCGAGGCTTTCCGCGTGAAGCCCGATCACCTTCGGGCTCTGGGAAAGGGTGAATGCTTCATCCAGATCGGCGCGCGGATGTACCACATCAACACACCGATGATTCAGATGCCGAAGAGCGATCGCATCCCGCAGTTCCGTGCTGTTCACCGTCACATGAAGATGGCGAAGGACGAGGTGGGATGCGGTTTCTCAGAGAACTACAAGAACTACATCAGCCGCGGCGGCGGCGGAGATTGACCCATGCTGATGAGTTGGCTGTTCTGGGGCGTCGGTCTTCTGGTGGTGATCGCCCTGCTTTCGCGAGTCCCAGGCATCGACCTGGCGATGAAGCCGTTGGGCCTGCTGCTGACGGACCTGATCAAGTGGGTCGGGGCCACGTTCGGCGGTTACGTGGTCTTCCTGATCAAGTCGTTCTTCGGGGCGCACCTGACCCTGCTGAACCATCTGGTCCACAAGGAAGAACACTTCAACGTCGAGCTGCGAGTGAAGAAAGAAGCAGAGGGATAGGAGAAAGACAAAGGCGCTTTGTCGGTGAATCCAACAGCGACCAAATTTGAATCCATCAGAGGCCAAACTTAAATCCAACAGCGGCCAAACTCTGAACGCTTTGGCACTGGCCGACGACGTGGGCGATCCGCGCGGTTGACTATCTCACCGCCGATTTTCTCTTCGGCGGGCGCCTAATGAAGATAATATTGTTCTGGATCAAAGGATTACATTGATAATCGGCCGGCCGCCGATGAAATTGTCCCGATCCTTGGATTCCGCCTCCTTCCCAGCGCTCAATTCGCGCTCGGTATGGGGCGCGACCCGCAATCGATGTGTCCTATCTCAAGCGGGACACGATCAGGTCCACAAGCTCTGCCGCAGCGTCTGATCGGATTCGATTGGGGCCATGCGGGCAGGCATCGATTACCTTGGCGAGCTCAGCTGGCGAGACGAACGCGTAACTATCGGCCAGCGGCCGCCTGAGCAACTGCACAACCTCATATTTCAGGCTCATCAGCGTGGAACTGCAGTGGCCGCAGATGGTGTTCGCGCTCGACCACTTTCCGCGGGCACGGTTGAAAGAGATCGGGAACCGGATTTTTCCTTTGTCGCCAGGACAGGCGACTTCAGTCTTCGATCGGCGGCAGATTGGGCAGCGCCAAGAGTCATCGAGCCCGTCCCACACCTTCGCGGTCTGCGGTTCGGACTTGAGCATTGCGAGGAAATTGCTCGGCAGCACGCCCGTCCGCCCTTCCGAGCTGGTCCGCCACCTCGACAGGTTCGCGGACTTTGCGGACTTGGCGGGACCCAACGCCGTTTGTAGAGCGTCGAAGCTGATCCATTCCTGGATAGACCGATCATGGAGACGTCCGGGCGCGGAAGATCCGAATCCAAAAACTGGCACTCCATGCCTGTCAGCAGATGGCTCGTACCAGTGGGAGTCCGTAGCCGCGGCGCGACCGACGGCTCCGATGATCTTCATCCGCAACTCGTAGGCTGCCTTAGCGGCGTTCCAGGCATCCACCGCCGCGGCGCGATCGATTTCGTGCGGACAGTGGTCTTGGGGTCGAACAAAGCTCCGGATCAGTGTCGGCGAAAACGAGAAGTCGGTAGGGGTACCAACCATCTTTTTCGCTTTCGAGTCCGCGTTGTTGCAGTCCTCGCAGACCAGCACCTCTTCGTAGGCGGCAAAGGCGGTCCCGATGCGCTCCACGAGGCGCTTACCGTTGGTCTGAGGAGTCGACGTCCCTGCCGCCCGGAACGCTGCATTGAACGCCGCCTCGAGGACGTCCCCCATGTGATCGTGATGAATCACCAGCTTGGCCAGGATCTGCCCCTGTTTGCCTAAGCGAGAAATGGCGAACTTCGACCGGGCGCAGCACGGGCACTTCCAATCCTGTGTCGAGCCGATCCAATTCGAGTTCATCTCCATCACGTCGCACTTGTGATGGGCCTTAATGCGCACGGACAGCGGACTGTCGACACCGTCGAGGATGACGATGTCGCCTTGGCGCACCCCGTCTAAGAGGTGCGCGAGCGCCTGGTCTCGGAGCATTTGCTCCGAATTAACCGACCTGCGCTGTGCCGCGAACCACCTCGCCAGTTCGCTGAGGCCGAAGACATCTTCCATGGCTCACCTTTTAAGTGACTGCAGTCGCGGGCTTCGTCCGCAAGGAAAGTGGCGAAGCGGATAAACGGCACCGGCGACGGTGACGCGATAACTGTATATATATACAGTTATCGCCTGATCTCTTCCTCGAGCCGTCTCACTACGCAATTAAAGGGAATCGCTTTACATCAATCCGCAATTGAGTTACATTTTTCTGTAATTTCTATGCAGCCTTTGTGAGTAAATTACAGAAAATACTGCATCAAATTCAGGTGAGGGTGGCCGTCGTTCGGGGCCGGCAGATCACGCACAGCGATCTTGCCGAGGTTGCCGACGTTACCCCCCGCTCGCTTGGAGAGTGGATGCGAGGGACGTCCGCCCCGAAAGGGATGTTCGCGGTGTTCAACCTGCTGGCCGCGTTACCCGAGACCTCGGTTACCGAGGTGCTGGAGGAATGGCGGGAAGCAGACAAGCGGGATACCCGAAACGAGCAGTCCCCGTCGGAAGTGGTCCGACATGATTCAGCGGCTAAGAGAGAGAGACGATGAGCGAGATCCGCTTTTACCGGTCGAACGAGAAGCCGTTCGGCGCCCTGAGCAACCTTTACCGGCGCCCTTTTGAATTCGAAGGCCTCACCTACCCGACCTCGGAACATGCCTACCAGGCGGGCAAGGCCCGCAAGGAAGCCGTGCGGTGTTGCTGCCGACCGAAAGTTGACCAGCCGTACCGATTGAAAATTGATCAGGGCTGGAAGCCGAGGGCGGGAGCCCTCGGTGCTTTTGGATTGTAGGTTCTGATCGTCTGATGGGTCTGCTCAGATGAGCGTGTCGGCTTCCTCCCGGGTCTTGTCCTGTTCGCGTGCCTTGATCCGTGATCGGGCTTTCTCGCTGCTGTGCCGGAATCGGTAGGACTCGTTGCCGGTCTCGACGATGTGGCAGTGGTGGGTTAGCCGGTCGAGCAGTGCCGTGGTCATCTTGGCGTCGATGAAGACGCTGGCCCATTCGGCAAAGACCAGGTTGGTGGTGATGACGACGCTGGTGTGTTCGTAGAGCTTCGACAGCAGGTGGAAGAGCAGCGCGCCGCCGCTTTGGGCAAACGGCAGGTACCCCAGCTCGTCGAGGACCACCAGATCGAGGTGCATCAGCTGGTGCGCCAGTCGGCCGGCTTTGCCGGCGGCCTTCTCCTGTTCGAGCGCATTGACCAGATCCACTGCGGAGAAGAAGCGCACCCGTTTGCCATGCCGGGTGATCGCCTCGACGCCCAGTGCGGTAGCCAGATGCGTCTTGCCGGTGCCGGTCCCGCCGATCAGCACGATGTTCTCGGCACGCGCAGTGAATTCGGTGGTGGCAAAGATCCCGACCTGCCGGCGATCGACTTTCGACTGTTCGAAATCAAAACCAGCCAGATCGCGATGGATCGGAAAGCGCGCCGAGTGCATCTGGTAGCGGATCGAGCGCAGCCCGCGGTCGACGGTTTCGGCCTGGATCAGGTGCTGGATCAAACCTTCGTAGGTCGTCAGCCCGGCGGTCGTGCCTTGTTCCAGCCATTCGGCATAGCAGCCGGCCATCCCGTACAGCCGCAGTGCCTTCAGTGCGGCGATGGGATCAGCCATGGTTCACCTCCCGCGCGGCGTGTGCCGTGAGGTCCCTCAGGCTGTCGTAGCGCTGGGTATCAGCGGCAGGCGGCACCTTCACGATCAGGCTGGTTTCGACGGCCTCCGGCGGGGGCCCGTCCTTGAGGCGCGCCAGCACGTTGAGGACATGCTCGGCACTCGGCCGGCCTGTTTCCAGCACCAGATCCACGGCCACTAGGACGGCTTCCAGACCGTGGTCGGGTACCGCCGCCAGCACTTGCGCCATGACCCGGTCGCCGCCGTCTCGTCGCAGCAGGGCGCGGCGCAGTCGCTGCAATGAGTCCGGCAGCTCGGCGAAGGGTGCGCCGTTGCGCAGCGCGCCGGGTTTCCTTTCGATCAGCGGCAGGTAGTGCTGCCAGTCGTAGACGACGTGATCCCGATCCAGCGCCCGGGGATGCTCGGCGACCACGCTCTGGTCGGCGACGATGACGACGCGCTCCGGATACAGCCGGACGCTGACCCGATGACCCGCCAGTGCACAGGGCACCGAGTAGCGATTGCGGGATACCCGAATCAGGCTGGTGCTCGATACCCGGACCGGCACCTCGACATAGCCATCGAAGGCCACCGGCATCGGCATCAACTGCGGCTGCTCGTGTTCCCAAGCCTCTCGAATGCTCATCCCGGGATATTCGGGGTGTGGGGCATTGCGCGCTTCCACGCACTGGGTGGCCAGCCAGACATTCAACTCGGCGAAACTGCTGAATCCCTGCTCGGAAGCCGATTGCCAGATCCGGCGCCGGGCATCCTGCACGCCCTTCTCGACCCGGCCTTTCTCCCAGCCGGAGGCGACATTGCAGAAGTCGGCATCGAACAGGTAGTGCGCCGTCATCGCCGCAAAGCGCGCATTGACGACCCGCGCTTTGCCGCGCCCAGGCACCCGGTCGACAGCGGTCTTCATGTTGTCGTAGATGCCGCGCCGGGTGACGCCGCCCAGGCCAGTCAGACAGCGCGTATGGGCATCGAACAGCATCTCGTGGCTCTGGCTGGGATAGGCCACCAGCCAGAAAGCGCGCGACGCGCAGAGCTTCATGTGGGCCAGCTGGATCTTTCGCCAGATGCCGCCGATCAGCAGATGCTCCTCGCTCCAGTCGAACTGGAATGCCTCGCCCCAGCCGAAACTCAGCGGCACGTAGGCTGCACGGGCAGTCACCGCACCAGCTTCGCGCTTCCAGTCCCGGATGAAATCGGTGACCCGGCTGTAGCCACCGTCGTAGCCCTGCTCGCGAATCTGCTGGAACAGCTTGAGGCCCGTCCGACGCTCGCTGCGCGGTCGATGGGAATCGGTTTCCAGGGCCTGACGAAGCCAGTCGGCCACGCCATCAATCTTTCGAGACCCCGCCTCACGCCGGTAGCTCATTTCGCTGCGGACCGGCTCTCGAAGCCAGGTCTTCACCGTGTTTCTCGACAGGCTCGTCCGCCGCGCTATCTCGCTAATCGACAGGCCGTCACGGTGCCGCATCCTTCTCACTTTCGCGTACATCGCCATGGTGTGCACCTCGTCTCCTGCGGGCCTTCAAGGCCAGCAGGCTAGGTCGGAACACCCTGGTCAATTTTCGGTCGGCGAAACTCCAGATAACTGGTCAACTTTCAGTCGGCGGCAACACTGATGCTCTACATGCCGAAGGAAAAGTCCTGGCTGCGAATCGCATCGGGCGTCGACTCAGCGGAACCGATCCTGTCGCGGATGAAGCTGTACGCGCAGGGTGTTCGAGCGGCCGCAATTTCCGGTTCGAAGAGCGACGTCGCGGGGCAAGCCTCCGTGGACTTCACCCGCCAAGTGAATCAAGCGTTTCAAGATACCGGTTTCGTGCGAACTGATCAGAAAGCTCCGATCCCACAGTAGGGATCGGGCAGGAGCTGCCCTATGAAACTTCATCCGTTGTCCCGTGCCGCGCTTGTCGCGGCATTCCTGTTCTCGACGCACAGCGCATTCGCTGCCGACAACAAGCTGCAGGAAGCCTTCAGGTCGATGTCGAGTCCGGCGTACTCGGATGCCCAGAGTGCCAAGCGGTACAACGGCGCCCTCCGCAGCGGTGTCGACTTCGGCTCCGGTCGAATTTCGACCGGCGTCGCGACGTCGAACGTCAGTCTGGTGAACTTCACCCCTCCCCAGGCCACCGTGGGCTGCTCCGGAATCGACTTCCACCTGGGTGGCATCTCGTGGGTCAACTGGGACCAGTTCAGTGCGCTGCTGGACAGCGTGCTGATGGCGGCGCAGTACGCCGTCGTGAACATGGCCCTGGACTGGATCTCCGAGAAGCTGGGAGCCACCTTCAAGGCTGTGATGAACGCCTTGCAGAAGGCGACCGAGATGGAGATCGATGCCTGCAAGATCGGCAAAGCACTGGTTCAGCGGGCAGCCGACGGCTTCACCAACAACTCGGGCGATTCTGGCGAAGCGTTCTGCCAGGAACGGGCTCAGCAGGACGGAACCGCGGATGGCCACAGCACGGCGAGCCGCCTTTGCATCAACTTCAACACGCAGGTCGAGAAGCGCCTCGCGTGGCTGCAGAACCTCAAGTACAACATGGGCCTTGGGGGCATGAAGGACAGTGACGGTTCGGAGGCCGTGAAGGAAACCGGCGACACGAACGTCGAGACGCCCAAGATCTGCGTCGACAATTGCACCTGGCTGACCCTCCGCGGCTCCGGCTTCGCGCCGACCCTGAAGACCAAGCCGGGCGATCCGTCGGCTGCCCCGTCCGACCCGGAGATCTACAACTACCTGGCTGGCACCGCGTTCAGCGAACTGCTCATGTCCGGTGCGGGCTACCGCTGGGGCGAGCCGCAAGGCCCGACCGTTGCCCAGATCGGCACCGAGGTTCAGACGAAGAAGGCTGGCGACATTGGCCCGCCGACCCTGACGGTTGACGCCTTCGTGTCGATCTTCATGTGCGGCACGAACTACATCAACGCGACCAGCGAAGCCGCATTGCAGGCGGATGCCGCTGCTGCCGGTACGGCGTCGGGAAACAATGACGTTCGTGATGGCCTGATGACCTCGAGCCTGTCCCAGATCAAGGGCATCTGCGAAAAGATCCGGAAGCCGGGTTCGTCAGACAACAAGGGCGAGCAGCTCAAGATCATCACCTGCATGCCCGAGGACGTGGCACAAGCGCACGCCAACTCGGAAGGGAACTTCACCGGGGCGAATACTGCGGCGCTGTCAGCCCTGAACTCGATCGGTGGCAACATGCGGAACGCCAAGGATCTGTGCCGCTTCCCTCAGGAGATCCCGATCGCAATCTGGGCCAAGCAGCCCTATGTGACGGCAACCTTCCTGAGCGAAGGACTGCTCACCCGCAACATGCGCATCATGCAGAACATCTTCGCGAAGCTGATTCGCGGAAATGTCCCGCTGGTCAAGGAAGAGGTCGACTTCATCCTGTCGAGCCCGACCCCGGTCTACCAGATGCTGTCCATGGCGGCCCTGTTCCCCTTGCAGGGCATGGAGCTGGTGAACAGCGAAGCGCTGATGATCACCTCCCTTCAGACCCAGGCCTTCATCGACAAGCTGGTCAACGATGCGTCCAAGGGTACGGACCCGAAGATCCCGATCTTCGACCAGGATCTGTTGAAGATCCTCGCGTTCATCGGCAACACCTCGAAGGTCTACGGCTCGGTCAACGTCGACGTCGACAAGCAGCTGAACCGCATGACCGCGTTCCAGGCTCAGATCAACGTCATGCAGAAGGCCGTGATGGATTCGATCTACGGCCGCGGCCTGATGGGCAACCTCACCTTCTCCGCGGACATCACACAGGCCGGCACCTGATCTGCCTGATGTGAGAAAAGGCCCGAGAAATCGGGCCTTTTTTATGGGTGTTCCACGTGTGACACCCCCGGGGGCCGGCGGGAACTCCGCCCCGCTTCAGGTCCATTCGCAGGCGGATACCGTCATTCGAACCCGCCCTACGGACCCTGTACCCCATGACCGCGATCCTCATCCTGCTGCAGTTCGGCGCCCTGATCTTCATGCTGAAGACGGCCGACGGTGTAGCCAAGCAGAACCTCTCCCTGCGCTGGGCGCAGACCCGGCATTCGGTGATGGTCCAGCGGCAGACTGTCCTGGGCCTCTGGATTCCCTACGGCAAGACCAGCTTCGGCGACATCGCTGCCGCTCAGGAATGGATCGACAGCGAGCTGGCCAAGCACCGCCAGGAAGTGTCGGACCGCTTCGGCCCGGTCTCGAAGGCGTGACGCTACGTTGGCTCACTGCGGTCGCCCTCAGCGCTCTTGCCGCTGGCGCTGCCGCACTCGACATGGACCCGCGTTACGGGCGCGAGTCGCTCGGCTACGTGACGCCCGCGATCGCTGAGCGTCTAGGAGGCGAATCGAACCCGGAGTGGAAGCGTCGTGTCGCCCAGGACGTGAGCGTCTGGATGGGCGCCAAGACCTACACGCTGCAGGTCATGGCCAAGTCGCGATTCAAGCCGGGATTCAACTGCCTGATCGCCGCGATTGGGAAGCCGGCGGCCGATGCCTGGCTGACCGACGTCGTGAAGATGCAGATCCGCGAGAAGGCCGACATGGATCGCTGGAGCGGGGTCAACACGCTCACGGAAACGTGGCCTGAAGGCCCTGCGGAAGACTGCACGAAGCCTCCGAACCTGCTGCACAAGTAGGCCTCCCCTGCCCTCTCCCTGGATTGACGGCGCGCAGATACCGCTATCCGTCAACAAGGAGCCCAAACGGGCAAGGAGGTGTGCAATGCAGGTCAATCACGTGGACTTCACCGCTGCTGCTGAAAACGCTGCCTGGGAACAAACCGCCAAGGAACAGTTCCATGCTCTCGGCGAGGAGATCATCCGACAGGCTGCCGCGGTACTGCTGATGCCGATCGATGTGACCCATATCATCAGCTCTCGCATTGCCGGTGAAGTTCAAGCGAAGTGCGGTGGCAATCGGTTCTGCCTCCGCCGCTCGTTCGCTGATGTCGGTGCCGAACTCGAGGTCCGTGTCGGTTCCAAGACCTCGCTGATCCGCAATGCGGACATCTGCAACACGAACTTCGTCCAGGGCCGCGTTCGTGCAATGGCGCTACAGGAAGGCATCCCTGCTTTCTGACCGCCTCACAAGACCTCTCTTCGGAGAGGTCTTTTTTTTGGCCCAAAACCCACGATGTCTTGAGGGATTCTCGTTGGACGGCCTTCAACAGCCGGTTCCGTGACGATTTTTCGCGCTCTACTGCGAAACCATATTGCATATCTCGCAGAACAGGTGTTTGATACGACTATGTGATACTACGCAACTGATACGAGCATGTCGTATCAAGGAGACGATTCAGATGGTGATTGTGTTTGGCTCTCAGAAAGGCGGAACCGGCAAGAGCACCGGTGCGACCAACCTGGCTGTTGCCCTGGCGCACCAGGGTCGAGATGTCCTGCTGCTTGATGCGGACCCCCAGCACACGGCTTCCCGCTGGGCTGGCCGCCGCAACCAGGAAGCGTCGGACAAGCCGGTGATCCACTGCGTGCAGAAGTCGGGCGAGTCGCTGATCCCGACCATCCGCGACCTCGCCAAGCGCTACGAGATGATCGTGGTCGACACCGGCGGCCATGACGGCGCCGAATTCCGGTCGGCCGTGATGATGGCGAATCGTGTGGTGGTCCCGTCCCGTCCGTCGCAGCCGGACATCGAGACTCTTTGCCACGTCGACGAGGTGATCAGCCACGCCCGGTCGATGCGCGAGGACGGCGGCCCGTCGGCTCGCGTCCTGCTGTCGATCGTCCCGACCCACTACATGGGGAAGGAGCACATCGAGGCGGCCGAGTTCATCCAGGAAAACACCGTAATGGGCGTTCTGAGCACCTACATGCGTGACCGCAAGGTTTTTCGTGACGCGATGATCGCCGGCCTGGGGGCCATCGAGATGGACAACAGCGCCGCAAAGGACGAAGTGAACAATCTTCTGATGGAGGTGCTTCAGTGAGCAGCAGGAAGTTCGTGGCTCCGGGCAAGGTCCCGCCGGTGGTTCCGCCGGCGTCTGAGCCGGCGTTCGATCTCGAAAAGGCAGCCGCGTTCATCGGCGGCGCCCAGGTCAAGACGATCGCTGAGCCCGCACCGGCGCCGGCGGCCGCGCAGAGCCGACGCCCGAGGCGGATCTCGACCGATGACGGATCGTCGGGCCAGCCGAAGGTGGTCATCCGGGATGCTCGCTACGGGTCAACCGAGCCGCAGACAGAGCAGTTCGTTGTTCGATTCACCCGGGCCGAACGCGCTGCGCTCGACGGGGCGTTTCAGGAGAGCGGTTACCGTTACCTGCATCAGTACGTTCGATCCTTGCTGATGCCGGCCTTGGAGCCGCACATGAGAAAGGATGGAGAGGGAGAAAAGGGATGAAGATCAAGTCGCCGATGAAGATGCTTGCCCAGATGGTGGCCGCCGTGGTGATTCCGGTCGGAGTCGTTCACGTCATCGCTTCCGTTGTGGGTTCGAGTGCCTTCGACGGCGAGATGGGCAGCTCCGCGGCTTTCCTCTCGGCGTATGTCGGCGCCGCGGTGTACCTGCTGGCCCACTACCCGATGCTGATCATGCGGCTGCGGGTGGGCTTGTTCCTGAGCCTGATGTCGCTGGCCGGCATCGGAGCAGCGCTCCTGATCATGCCGACCGGGCGTGACCAGTTCGATGGACTGCTGGCGCTCCTGGTGTACGCCGCAGGCGCCTCGCTGCCCCTGATCGTGATCGGCGCCCGGAACCTGTCCTGGTCCTTGAAGCGCGTCCAGAAGAACCAGGTTACCCAGTAGCACGACACAACTCGTATCAGATGCGTGATACGGGTTGTGTCGTATCAGTCGTTCGGCGGGACATCCGACCGCGTTCGACCTGAGTTCGCATCCCCTGCCCTACCGATCCGATACCGACGGTCAGGGCCTTCTGTGACGATCCCATCCGAACGCGATTTCCCTTCAAGGGGAAAACGGTTCAGTACGATATGACTCGTATGATATGAGTCATATCATCCGATCCAAGGCCGATCAGACTCGTCCGTCCAGGGCGGCTGTCCACCTCCTGCCCCGCATGTGTCGTCGACGATTCCGCGGATCGATCAGGCCCGCACAGAACGCATGTCGAGGTCGGAGTCGCCGGGGACTGTTGGCCGCTACATCCCGGAGCCTTCATCTCAGCCTTGGCGCACCAGTGCGATGCCGGCCGACCGTCGAGTTTCATTCTCTCTGGTCACGACCGCTCTGCCTCGCTTCTTAGTACGGGCATGCCGTATCACTCAACTGATACGACTCAACTAATATGAGGCAACTGATACGGCGCAACTGATACGAGTCATATCAGATGGAATCCGTCCAGGGCAGCGATTCCTGATGCCAGCATCCGATCGAGCGGCCGCCGGCGCCCCAACAAAAAAGCCCCCGCAGGGGCTTCTTTGAGTGCCGGCTGTCGTTACATCACCATCACAGCTGGCGGGCACATGCTGATGTAGGGCATCGGACGAACATACTGCCTGGGCGCCGGCCGCGGGATGCACCGAGTCATCACCTGGGGGCGATCGCTAAACAGGTAGGGCCCGGTGATGCCGAATCCGTTCCGGAGCGAGTACAGCACCTGGTGATCGAAGGCCAGGCCGTGGAGACCATGCGGCTTGCTCAGGTCGTGCGTGAAGCAGACGAGTCGATCCGGCAACAGTGCCCAGATCGCCTTCTCCGGGCCTGGGACATCAGGGCCAACGATCAGCCCTTCGCAGTACTGGCCGTCGTTCAACTCAGCGTATCCAAGGCACTCGCGGTGAGCGGCCACCGGATCGCAAATCACACGGCTTTCCCGGTTCGCCGGCCAATGGCGGACGTTCCGGAACAGGGCGGCATACCACTCGCGAAGAACTTCATCCGGGTTGGCCGTCTGATGTGCGAGCACGAATCCGGCGAGGCGGCGGTTCCAGTCGGAACTCGGCGGCGGCGGATCAATGAACTTTGCTCCAGTCATGTGATATGACTCGTATCAGATAGCTGATATTACAGTACACATGTTGCCTGACAGCCTGCAATCATATTTTGACTGTGCAGGCAAGGGGGCGCGGGACATACGAACGGTTCTGGTCATTAAATGCCCGATTCTTGGGGGGTTTCATGATTTTCCTGACCGGACGGGTCGCGGCTTGGAAAGCAGATCCCTGCTCTGTCAGGCGTGGCTTGATCGGCTGTTCTGCGCAAACCTGAGCTCGCCAAACACGTCCTGACACGTCCTGACACGTCCAGAGGCATCCTGAGCCTGGCGGCCGCCGGGTTCAAGGGGTGAATCAGCTCCGGTGGATAAGGCTGTGCAGAAGCCGAGTTATCCACGCTGAATTGGTCTCAGCCTTCTACGCTGAAGTGGTCACAAGCCCACGCGGAAGTGGTCACAGAAGCCGCTGAAATGGTCTCAGTTTCACGCTGCGCCGGTCACAAAATCCGACGCAAGCTCATGATTAAGCGTTGGAATTTTCGCCAGTAGCTTAGCTTGTAGCTTAGAGAAAAAGCGGTAGTAGGGTCTCGGTTCCTGTGGGTAACCGCGCTCCTGCAGATGGCACGCTGAAATGGTCACACGGTAGCGGGCCGGCCAGCAAAAAGCGTTTGCCGAAAGAAAAGCGGTCCTTGTGACCAATTCAGCGTGTTGTTGTGACATCGCGTCAGGTCCGTTACAAGAACAGAAATGATCGGGGGAAGCGGGTGTCGACAGATATCGAATCAGAGACAGGGTTGATCCTTCCAGGATCGACCGTGATCGAGAAGAGACCTGCCCGCAAGAAAGGTGACCTGAGCATCTCCAAGCAGCTCGATCTGCTGAACGCGGCTGAAGCCATCCGGCTTCAGAAGGCAGGACCTGACAATGGGTCCTTGAGCTACATGGCGAACGTCTTGGTGCGACTGACGATGCCCCACAGGCCTTTCAAGGGGCCTGACGGCAAGCCGGCCAACACCTTCACCCGAGAGTATCGCGGGCTTTCGATCACGATCTCAGCCAATCCTCACGTCGGTCTTCCGACGGGGACCGTCCCAAGGCTCTTGATGAGCTTCATCACGACGGAAGCGGTGCGCAACAAGAACCCCACGGTCGAGCTGGGTCGATCTCTGAACGGCTTTCTGAAGAAGCTGGGCTACGCCTCGACCAGCGGTGGCGCCAGAGGCACTGGCACGATCGTCAAGGACCAGCTGAAGCGGCTTTTCGCGGCGAACATCCAGATCCTCCAGGATCGAGATGAGGCCTTCGCCGTGGCCAACATGAACGTCGCCAAGCGAGCGATCATGTGGTGGGACAACAAGAACCCCGATCAGCTGGGCCTGTTCAACTCCAGGGTCGAGCTGTCGACCGATTTCTTCAACGAAATCGTCGATCGGCCGGTCCCCCTCGACATGCGGGTCCTGCAGGCGCTGTCCCACAGCCCGATGTGCCTGGACATCTACTGCTGGTTGACCTGGCGTTTCAGCCACCTGCACCGCCCTGAAGAGGTCGACTGGCGAGAACTGCAGGTCCAGTTCGGCGCCAGCTACCCCATGACGTCCGCAGGCCTGCGGGACTTCCGGAACGCCTTCAGAGCCCACCTGAAGACGGTGCTGACGGTCTACGAGGACGCCAAGGTCGACGCCTCTGAGTCGAGCCATCTGATGCTCCGGCCGAGCCCGACAAGCGTGCCGCGGCAGGATCGGGTCAGCACTGCCCTCGAGAAGATCGAGATGAACAAGAAGTCCGTCCGATAGACAATCAGCACGCTGAATTGGTCACAAGATCTGCGCGCCCTACCCGTCGGCCCAGCGCCTGGAGCTTCGAAGTACGCTGAATTGGTCACATGCGTGCGCAAAGTACGCTGCAACGGTCACATCGAGAGCTGCTCACTGCAAGAAAAACCCCTGTTCATGAGGGTTTTTTCGACGGTCAGCTTGTCAGCTCTATGCCGTTGATCTGCCGACCTTTTTCATTTGCAGCAGCAGGTCCCATCCCCGCTACGCTGCAGCGCTCACAAGCTGAAGTTCAATCTTCGCTCTGAGCGCGATTGCTCGAAATCGCGCCCAAGTTCTATAACAGTCGCCTGTTTGGCGCGATCGCGTCTTGGGAAAATCCATGGAACTGTCTGAACTGACGAAAAAAGAGCTCGCCTTTCTGGCCGAGCGTGCCGAAATCGGCCGCAGCGTGATCATGCAAACCGCGCTGGAGCCACATCAGCGCCGTGAAGCGCCTACCTTCACTGCCACGAGAGCAGCCGACATCCTGGGCAGAGTTCGCCAGACGGTCGGCCGTACGGTTCAAGAGATGGGTCTTGGCGACAAGGAAGGTACCGATGCGCAGACCCGCCATGCGCTGAGCCAGGAAGATCTCTGGAAGCTCAACCAGCGGTTCAATGGCCCGACCGAAAACCAACCTTGTGTGACGGTTGCGGTGATCAACCAGAAAGGTGGCGTCGCGAAGACGACGACCGCCCTGCACCTCCTGCACTACGCCTCGCTTCTGGGTTACCGCTGCCTGGCGATCGACGCCGACTCCCAGGCCAGTCTCAGCTCCCTCCTCGGCGTGGCTCCAGACCTCGAGATCGAGGAAGAGGACACGCTGTTCCCCATCCTGGTTGGCGACCACCTGGACATCGAGAAGCTGATCCGCCCGACCCCGCACTTCAAGAATCTCGATTTCTTGCCGTCATGCCTGGCCTTGGCCGCCGCCAATGAGTTGTCCTACGCGCGGCAGCTGAAGAACAAGTACACCGAGGAGCTTTCGGCCCAGCACGGCTTCTCGTACAAACGGGACGACTACACCTTCTTCAACCGCCTGCAGCTGGCGCTGAAAAAGGTGGTTCACAAGTACGACCTGATCGTCATCGACTGCCCGCCTCACATCAGTGCCGCGACATACAACGTGATCGCCGCGGCCGACATGGCGCTGGTACCGGCCTCGGTCTCGATCCTGGACATGGCCTCAACCTTCCGCTTCATTGAGTGGGTCAACACGATCGCGCCGATGCTGACTGGGCTTGTTCTTCATAGGATCAAGTTCCTGGCCACGAACTACGACGGATCGAAGGCCGCCGCCGAAGCGTTCACCCTGATGAGCCAGGTTCTAGGTGGAAGCCTGTTGAAGAATCAGACCCTGCGGTCTTCAGAAGTCATGCGCGCCGGCGGTGTCATGCGGTCGATCTATGAGGTCAACCAGCCCATGGGCAGCCGTGAAGCCTGGGCACGCGCCTGCGAAAGCATGGACAAGGTGAATCGGGAAATCCTGAGCGTCATTGAGGACATCTGGTCGATCAAGAGTCAGGAGGCTCTGAAGACGATGAAGAACAAAGCCGCGCAAGCAGCAGTCAAGGCCTAACAAGGAGCAACGGACATGCAGAAAAAAGGCTCTTCTCACTTCGCGCGGATGACCGAACTGGTTGCCCTTGCATCCAACAACGCCAAGCCGCCGGAGGAACGAGCGGGCAACGAAGTCGTGGTCGAAAACGTGATCTCGATCGATCCGGCCAAGTGCCGGATGAACGACTATCACCGGCGTCTGAAGTCGTCGGTGGAATCAGCCGTCCTCGACGATCTGGTCGAGCAGTTCAAGTCGGTTGGCCAGGTCCTCCCAGCTCGTGGCTGGCGGCTCGAGAAGCCGGATGCAGATGGCGTCGAGGTGATCCTCATCTTCGGCGCCCGCCGGCGTGCAGCTGCCGAAAAGGCGCAGGTGCCGCTTCGCGTGGAGATCGTTCCGGAGCCAACCCGGAAAGCGCTGATCCGTCAGATGCACTCAGAGAACAGCAGCCGGCAGGACTACTTGCCGTTGGAGCAGGGGCTCGAGTTCAAAGCCTTCCTGGAATCAGGTGAAGCCAAGTCCAAGGACGAGCTGTCAGAGATGCTGGGCGTGAACCGCACCCGGGTGATTCGTTGCATCCAGATCGCCGAGCTACCGAAAGAGGTCCTCAGTGCTTACAGCCACCCAGGCCAGCTTGGTTTGATCCACGGGACAACCATGGCGAGCCTGATTGAAACCGAGCTCGGCGCCAAGAAGCGCCTCATCGATGCGGCCATCGAGTGGAAGGCGAAGGGCAAGACCGGGAACCCGACCAGCTTCCTGCTGAAAGCTGCAAAGGGGGAGCGGGGAACAGCCAAGATGGAACATATGCTGCTGTCCCCGAAGAAGGTGAAGCTGGGGACGTTGACCGCATCACCGAGTGGCGCGATCAGTGTTGATCTGAAGAAAAGCGCACCGCAGGAGCTGCGGGAGGCGATCCTGGAGCTGCTCAAGAAGCACTTCCCGGATCTGCCCGAGTAAAAAAACCAAATAGTTCACGGTGAACGGTACTGATTTTATTGGGAAAATTTGAAGGAAGGGGTAATTCGGAGAGGCTGGCGAGCTCTGACGGAAATTGAGCGGATGTTACACGTGGAACATAAAACCCCCATCAATTGGGGGTTTTCTCGTTTCGAGGCTCGGTTTGCCGGGATGGGACCGGGGCAGGGAGCGGATGCTCAGGGGATGGCCGCCGAATAGCCTGGCTTCGAGGTTCCGGCCTTCGGCCTCGCGTGAGACCTTCGTTGCAAGCAACGGGCGGACTCACCGGACAGCGGGAACTATCCGCTGCGGGGTTCATCCAAGGAATGATCTGGCCCGTATGGTGGATTGGTGCATCAACCCAGTAAGCGCGGGTGGACGGCCCGGACCCGCAAGGGTACCGGGCTTTTTTGTGGGCGATGGCTGTGCCGAAAGGCCGGCGGATACGCTGCAGCGGTCACAAGCAGGCTACCCCGGCGGCGGCTCGTTCCAGAACGAAGGGTCGGAAGCGACTCGCGGGTGACCCAGTGCAGAGGCCATCAGGCGCAGGACAAGCTCGTTGGCCTGAAGCGGGGTTCGGCACTCCCAGAGGGTGAGCGGTCCCACACCGACGCGTCTCAAGGACTCGGCCATGGCAACGGATCTCGACAGGCCCGCGTCGCAATGAAGGACCAGATCCTCCACGCCGGCGGCCTGCCATTCACGAACTGCCGAGACGGCCTGGGATGCCTGTTGTTCGCGGAAGGACACGTACAGCCAGTCTTCCAGCGGAACCGCGGTGCCGATGTCATGGAAGTCGAGATGGAGAACACCGAACCATCCCACCAGGCGCGGCCCGAAGGGATAGGCCTTCGCGGGAGTCGAAATGCTGATCAGGGCGCAGGTGCGATTCGGGACCAACGCCGCCGCTCTCGAGCGGCTCATAGCGTGAAGATTCACACGCGATCAGGCGCCGGGATCGGCGCTGCTTTTGCCATCCACCAGAAGCAGAGGGCGTTGTACTCGGCAGCCAGCTGGTCGAATCGGTGGGTATCGATTCCCGAGCACAGGAAGAACATGCGATGGATCTGGCGCTCCCGGCGCATCGCGTCCTCCAGTTCGCAGAGCCGGATCATCCGCAGGGTCGCCGTTTTCCCGACGATCAGGATGAACAGCTTGCCCAGCAGATTCGGGGATTTCGGGAGTTCAGCCATCCGGTGACTCCGAACGAAGACGAGGGCAGTTCTCTGCCTCGCACCGGCCGTAGGCGAGCACGCTGCCGCCACTCCGCAGCCAATCCAGAGTGCCGCCATCACAGGTCACTCCGCGACCATCGGGCGGCTGGTGAAGGCAGCGCGGAGCGGGGCTCCCGATCTCGATGTTCAGCGCGTTTCCGGGCCTGCGCTCCAAGCGAGGCTCCACGCGGTTGGAGCAACCAGCGGAATACGATCCCCAGGTGATCGGCGAGGGTGAGGTCACGGACATTCGGCGGGCTCCTCATGAGCCTCGAAGTGAGCGAGATGCTGAAGGCGCTTCAGCTCGGCATGCAGATTCCGAATGCACAAGGCCATCTCGCGGGCCGACGTGAACAGTTCGGCGTTGGCCTCCGCTTCCTCGATGGGGAGGCCGCGGCTCACCACTTGAGCCAGATGCGTATTCCGGCCGGCGAAGATTGTCGGGTAGCGCGAGATCGGCCTGATGTTGCGGCTCCAGTCGCCCTTGGTCGCCTGGTCAGCGAGAGACGACAGCCGAACTGCCTCAGCCTGGAGGCCGGCGGGTTCACGCCGGCCGTACTTGTGCAGGGTCTCGAAGTAGCTCAAAGCCTCAGGCCAGTGGAACCGGTCGTTGAAGTGCAGCAGGACGCCAGGGAAGGCGCGGCAGTTGGCCTTGTGGGGGCGGTCATCGCAGAGGTGATCGCCGGCGTCGCCGAGAAGACCCTTGTCGTGCGTCACGATCAGGCGACGGCTCAGCTCCGGGATCAACTGGAACACCCAGGCTGCCTTGTCCGCGTAGGCCTGCGCCACGCCGGTCGGAGGCTTGGTGGCGAGCCAGACTTCGAAACCCCAGGCCATCAGCTGGCGAAGAGCGGGCAGGGCGCCGGGCATGGGTGCCATGTCGAGGTAGGCGCTCGGATAGCGCTTCACCTCTTCAGGGGTGAGGCCGTTGTTCCGGGCGTAGCCGTCGTAATCGACGACGACCCCATCCATGTCGACGAAGATCCGGTTCATGTCGCTACGGCGATCGGCGCCGGGATGCGCGTCATCGAGGCGACCGCGGACCTCAGCACTAGGCACCCACCCTCGAAGTTTTCGCAGAGGTAGTCGTCCGGGGTGAGATTCGAATCCGCGGGGAGGTAGCACCGGTCCAGATCCGCCTGGGTGGCATCCCGAAGGATCAGCGTCTGGCCGGCGCAGACGTCCCGCCACCAGCCATGGAGCTGGCAGGGGATGTCCGCGTGGATCTGCGCACGGGTCTTGATCTTCGCGCGGTACAGGGCCATCGCCATCAGCCTTCGCGGACTACGCCGCGGGCGGCACTGGTCGCCAGCCGGTCCGCTCGCTCGTTGCCGGGATTCCCTGAGTGTCCCTTCACCCACTTCCAATGGATCGCCCCGTGCTTGATCACGGCGGCATCCAGGCGCTGCCACAGCTCCTTGTTCTTCACGGGATCGCCGGTGCTGGTCCGCCAGTGCTTGCGCTTCCAACCATGAATCCAGGTGGTGATGCCCTGCTTCACGTACTGGCTGTCGGTGACGACCGTGGTGATCTCGCCAGGGGTAGTGCGCTCGATGGCGGTGATCGCGGCCATCAGCTCCATCTTGTTGTTGGTCGACGGGTCTTCGCGTCCCGAAAGCTCGAGGTGTTGGCCATCGGCGCGGTGAATGAAGACGCCCCAGCCGCCGGGGCCGGGGTTGCCGAGGCAAGCGCCGTCGACGTATGCGGTGTGTGTCATGTGCTCAGGCTCGGGTCGGCTTGTGTTCGGGGTACTCGGAGTAGAAGGCCTGCTCAGCGGTCTGCCCTTCATCGAAGGGTTCCCGCCATCCGTCCCGGTCCAGAACGCGCTCGCCGTGCTGGCGGGCGAGCTTCTGGAGGTCGTCCCAGTAGCAGTTGAATTGACGTTCGCTGTCTTCCATGAGGTATCTCCGATTGGGTTAAGCGGGCGGCGCCTGGGCGATGCGCGCCAGGAGCGTTTCCTTGATGACGTCGCCGTGGCAGTCAGCCGGCGCGCAGTAGCAGGCAAGCTCGAGCGGCTGTGCCGCGCTGATCTGGATGAGTCGGTCCAGCTCGCCTGTGATGGCTGGGTCGCCTTGGGCGAGCTTCCGCTCAAGGTAGGTACGGAATTTGGCAATGACTTTCGCGCGATCGCCGTCCCGGCCGATGACGAAGGGGTTGCCCAGGATCGACGGCCGGCCGATGTAGACCCGGACGCCGCCTTCGACGCACTCCCGATCGAGGTGCTGATTGATCACTCGGATGCGCATTCCGCCCTCCCGTTTCCCGCTTCTATTGTACAAAATGCCAATAGAAAAGGCGAGCGAAATCGGTGTCGTCGGGTCAGAGAGGGGGGGGGAGGGATACAGAATTCGCCGGTGACACGAATCGCCGCCGGCGCGGCAGGAAGCCTGGCCTAGCGGCCGAGCACCATCTTCTGGAACCGAGCGCGCCCGTTGTCGTAGTGGGCGATGTTGGTCCGAGCGGGCACCTTGGCATTCGATCGGCCGTCCTGATCGAGAAGGAGGTACTGCAGCCGGCTGGTGTTCTGGCCAGACGGGTGGAGCATCCCCGAGAACACCCGGTCTCGCGAGACGGCCCCTCGATCGACCAGCATGCTCATCGTCTCTTCGACGACCTTGCCCATGGTCAGGAAGATCGCCTTGGGCAGCAGCGGGATTTCCTGCTCGAAATGCTGCTTGAGCTGCTCTCGCAGAATCACCGTGTTCCTGATGTTGGGAGCGCCGTTGTAGGGCTCCCCATCGAAGAAGACGGGGTAGCGGAGCAGGGACGTGTTGTGGACCAGGTGCTCGCCGCAGGTCATGAACACTTCGTCCGCGCTGCGAATGCCGAGGAACTCGTGGACCCCCCAGTGATTGAGCTGGGCGATCAGGTTGGAGCGCATCGGGTTGCGGCTGAAAGCGGCCTGGCGCTTCGCGGCCGTGATCGCCGCGAGCTCTCCATCGCCATCCATCAGGACGCGCCGGGCTTCGTTGTTCCCGTCCACCATCTGGTTGGGGCCCGGGGTGATGCCGACGATGCACACCTTGGCGTCGACGTTCACGTGCTCGAAGGGGACGTAGAAGACCTCGAGGCGACCTTCTGCTTCGATCAGCAGGCGCCGGTCCATTTTCACGGGAGGCTTGCTGCGATCGGTGAGGGCAGGGGTGAAGCGCTTGAGGAAGCTGGTGTCGATCATTCGATGTCGGTCCGGAAATGTGGCGAGTCTACGGACTGAACTCAGGGAAGTTCGGGTTTTTCAGTGGATGCAGTGGGGAAGATCAAGACTTGATGCCGCTCGGTCATGCGGCTGCATCTGCGTCATTGGTCTCCGGATCGGACTGGGCCTCGCTGATCGCGAACACGATGTCGAGGTTGCGACGAAGAGTGGCTGGGATTTTCGCCTTGAGCGCCCTGGTACTCGTGTGGAAGGCCCGGAGGAAGTCCCTCTGTACCTGCATGGCCGTCCCCAGGATCAGGTTGTGGAAGCGCTCGTAGAAGGCGCCGTCATGGATGTGCGAGCTGGTGTCGTCCTCGTCGTGCAGGAACTCGTGAAGGCAGGTTCCGACCAGCCCGCCGATGCCGCCGAGCGACTTCAGCGACTCGTTCAAGAACTTGCGGTCGAACGCGATGAACGACCTGCCATCTGTCCAAGCCAGCGCCGAATCGGAAAGACCGATCCGCATGTCCCGGTCCTTGGGGAACTCGAAGAGGTCATCGGCGGAGCGCATGGCGCGACGGATTTCGGTTGAGGCCGCACGGAGGCCGGCCAGCGCCGATCGTTCGATGGGGGTCAGCTCCTTCGAGTGAACCAGGGTGTGACCGTCGCAGATGCCGGTCGAGACCGATTTCAACCCGGCGAACTTGAGGCACCGCACACGCTTGAGGTGCCACTCCTCGTTTCCGGGATGGGATGCGCCCTCGATGAAGGCCTGCACAAGGCCGTGCGCATCATCGACGTTGCACCAGTCGAGAATCTCGGATCGCAGGACGCGAGCCCGCTCGCCGCGCACCACCGCTTCGGCGATGCGCTCGTTGTCTCCGGGCATGAGCACCACCAGCGGCTTGGAGCTGTAGGAGCAGCTGCCGACGAGGCTCGCCAGCGTCGTGTAGCCGGACGGGAACACCGGGATGACCTTCTCCTCACGGAAGGCCGCGTAGGTGATCTGGCCCGTGAGGAACTTGCGCAGGCGGTACTGACGGTCTTCGCTGGTGAGGCGCAGCTTCTTCTCGCCGCGGGTGTTGCTGTAGCGGTCGAGGACCTTGCGGATGTGGCGCCAGACGTCGCACTGGTTCACCAGGACGTCGGTCCGGGCGAAGTTGACCGCGATCTGCTCCTTGGACACCACGATCGCACTGTTGCCGCCGTACTGGCCGGGCGCGTAGGCGTGAACGAACATGCCGAGGTTGTAGAGCTTGATCGGGCCCGACTCGCGGAATGCGATCAGGCACTTCTCGTCCTCGTGATCCCACTTCACGGCCGATCGGTCCTTGGAGATCAGCGCGCCGTTGAGAAACACCGGGATCGGGAAGTAGGCGAGCAGTTCCTTGACCTCGCGGACCGTGCCGTCGAGGTCGGTCGGGCAGAGCCGGTCGTAGAGATCGACCTCGATGCTGCAGCCTGGCTGCAGGTCATCCGGGGTTTCCCGCAGGGTGTAATCGAGGCCGCGGTTCTTGATGTCGACGTCCATGAAGAACGCACCGGACCGCCAGCGGTTGTGGCCGAAGGAAAGGATCTGGCCGCGGCCCATCCTGAATTTTCCGAATCGGGCGTCGCCCTCGACATGCGGCGTTCCGAAGGTCTCGAAGAAATTCTCGATTTCGTTTCGGCCGACGAAGCCCTTGCCGTCGTCACGAATGGTGAAGTCGTCGATCGAGAGGTCGATGTGGCACTTGGTGGCGCCGGCGTCGACGCTGTTCATCGCGCCTTCGGCAATCGCCTTGGACACGGAACCCGACTGCTTCGAAATGACGTCGAAGATCAGGTGAGGGTCGATCTTGAAACTGCGAGACTCGTTCATGGGCGCTCCTGCTTGTTGACCGTTTCAATTGTACAAAAAGCCAACAACAAGAGCAAATGAGAGGACGCTAGAAGGGCCTCGAAAGTGAGAACGGGCCCAGCCCCAGCCGCAGTCCGTGCTTGATCGTCAGGCCGACCAGATCGAATCGCCCCGGGGAGAACCGGTCTGCGATGGCTTGATAAGCGTGCCAGCTGAGGCGAGCGCCGGGCACCAGGTACTCCATCAAAGCCGCTTCATAGGCATGGGGAAGTGATCGCCGCTCGATGGCATGCAATGCCTCATGCCCGCTGGTCACGAGGAAGTGAATCCCCGCTTTCGACAGCAGGGGCCGCGCTGCAGCGAACTTGTCGAGGTTGTTCGCCAGCGGCATGTGAATGACCGGCTTCACCTCGACCGCAACGACACGTCCGTCTTCGAGCACTAGCAGCGCATCGGGGTAGTAGTTGCGAGTCGCGCCGGTCTGGCTGCAACGGTACGGAATCCCCATCGGCTGTTCGGTGTACCAGCGGACCGAGCGCATCCGCTCGATGCGTCGAAGGAAGTGGCGTTCCATCCCGGATTCAAACATGACCTCGCGGCCCAGCTTCTCGCTGAAGAACCGGCCGGAGATCTCGCTCTGGTCAACCAGCCGCTGGGGGGAGTACCGCATCAGCACGTCCGGTTCTGGCACTCCCTCCGCCGGTTCGAGACCTTCCAGGAGCCCTGCCAGCCACGCGTCGAGTCGGTCGTTGGCCCGATCCTCGATGGCGACGAGGGCTTCGGCGCGTTCACGGCGCCTGGCAGCATCGATCGCTGCGGCCAAGGCTTCGTCGCGGAGCGGGGCTCGCGAGTAGAGCAGGTGACAGATCAGGGGAAGGGCATGCGTGATCAGCGGCTGTTCGGGCAGGTGGGCTTCTGCGAAGTCCACGAACCTGTCGGCCCACCCATCCGATTCCGGTGCGGTCTGCTGCCGGATGTGACGCGATAGACCGGCTGCAGCTCCTGGGCCGTCGATCTTCCGAGGGGACACTTCGAGGTGAACCCTCTGATGGACCTTCTCGAGGAGCTGGCGAACCCGTTCCCGACTGATGGCCAACGGTTCTGCAATCGCGGCGAGCGTCCGAGGAACGCCGTCCGAAAGCCCGTAACGCAGATCCGCGATCTGGCTCAGCCGATCCGGCAATGCGCCGAGGAGGGCGTCTGCAAGCGACTGCCGGAAGGCCAGTTCATCCATGATGGTTCGATCGGAAGCCTAGGAGGCCGGAAGGTAACTCTGACGTTGGCCCTGCGAGACGTACAGCACCTCATGACCCTCCGTGGGCATCGGCAGCTCCCACCGCAGAAGCGATTGCTGCAGGTATGCCTCCGGAACGGTCTGCGATCGGTCCTGATTCTGCGACCGCCAGGTGGTCGGGCCGGCAGCTTCCAAGTGAACGATCCGAACCTGCCCGCCGTACTGGCGCACGAGATCGACGCGAGAGTCGCGGAAGGTCTTCTGAATGGCCGTCGCGTTCCAGTAGAAGCTCTGGCCGGCGCGCAGGTGTTCGCGGACCCGCTCCTTGGTGGCCTGGGCAACCCCGCCTTCGTCCTCCCCATGCTCGACGCCCATGAACGCCCGCATGTCGTCGTAGGCCACGACAGGGCCGGGCGGCTGATGGTGAATCCAGTGATCCTTGCCGGAGGCAGGGAGACCGCAGACGAAAGTGACCGTAGGTCCCTCAGCCTCGAAGAACGGGTAGCTGGCCGGGATTGAGCCCTCCCGGCGGAAATAGGCAAACCGGGTGGTTGGGTCTGGGAAGGTGAATGGCCGGGTGAGGCAACCCAGGTCCATGGCCATCAGCTCCATGAGCGCGATCTCATCGAGCACGCGGGGAATGTCGGCCGCGACGCGGCCGCGGATGTCCGCGCGGGCCACCGCCAGCAGATCCTCGAGCCGAACCTCCCAGGAGAGCTTCCGGACCGTGAACTCGCCGGATCTGCCACCGCGGTCGCCGATCCCGAAGAACGGGACCTGGTGGTGCTGGATGACGCTGCAGACGCGCTCGCGGATCTCGAATGGCGCCCCGGCCGACCAGAGCAGCGCTCGAGCGTCGATCGCGCCCCGCTTGGAGTGCCCGGGCTGCCGGATACGGCCGTCCGGATCGATCACGGTGGTCGAAGGCTTGGCGATATCGTGCAGGAGCGCGGCGACGAACATCACAGCCCGGCCGGCCGGGTCAGCGGCCCCGTATTCGGCGCCCGTGACCAGCTCTCGCAACACCATCAGGGTGTGCGTCCAGACGTCGCCCTCGCCATGATGGACGGGGCTCTGAGGGGTGGTACGGGTCGGGATCAACTCCGGGACCAGATCCAGAAGGGCGTCGGAGACCGGGCGCAGATCACCTGCCGCCGGAACAGCCGCCTGGATCGCCTCCCACCTGCATTTCACTTTCATGAGCCGCTCACCGGCCCGAGCCGGCGACCCCACTTGTCATACCGGAAGCCCGGGTCGAACCCGGGGGGAAGGACACGGACGAAACTCCCTGCAGCAGCCCGGACCTGCTCGACACTGATGCGGTTCTCTTCGCAGTCGAGGTGGTGCTGCGCGCAGACGGCGGCCCCGTTTTCGAGGTAGTACCCGCCGTCGGGGAACAGCTTCCGATCCATGATGTGGTGGGCATCGACCGCCGGTGCCTGGCAGAAGACGCAAGCACCCTTGGCGCGATGAAGCACCTGCTCGCCGAAAGCCTGGCGCGAGAGAGGCGCTCCGAGGGCTTCCCAGCGTGGCGGCGGACACTCGAACAGCGACATCCCGCCGGCGAGCCGGTTGGGGATGATCGGCCGCGAAAGCCAGTGGCTGTCGTTGTCCAGGATGGTCTGCACGAAGTCGCCGCGAACCCACTTGTATCTCGCCTCGACGTAATCGCCCCGCTCGATCTTGATGTAGCCGCCCTCCGAGAGATCCGAATCCTCGGTCTCTCGAGAGGCGCGCGGCCAATCCAGGCCCATCTGTTCAACGGTCCGGCGAAAGTGGTCGCGCCAGTCTGGAGTCTTGAACAGGGAGCGCTTGACCAGTCGGGTCAGGTCTCCCAGATGCTTCGGCGCTGGGCCGGCGTAGAGAACCGGAACCGAATGAATCGGAAGTGCGCCAAGAAGGGCGCGGCGGGCGGGGGTCGAAAGGAACTTGCCCACCTGGCGATCGAGGACATCGAACTCGAGCCAGTAGTGGGGGAGGGCATCGTAGTAGACGGTGTGCTTGCTCCGGCACCACTCCCCGTAGACCACGTAGCGATCCGTGAGCACGTCGAACAGCGAATCCTCGAGTCCCTTCGCCCAGGTCTTGAACAGATCGAAGTGAACTTCCCTGCCGCCGCCGGTGAGGTAGTGGCCGCGGGACTGCAGGAGCTGGTCTCCGTCCACAGAGAAGCTGTGGCCGGAATTGGCGCCGTCGAGCTTCTCCTCCCAGATGAGATACGACCCGGCCAGATCCCGATACGGGACCCGCTCCTTGTCGTCACCTGCCTGGAGGTTTGACCCTTCCAGGTGCGGTGTTCTGGGGTACTTCTCGATGTGGGGCAACATGGCGCGGGCTCAGAAATTCAAGCGTTTATTGTACAAAAAGCCAACTACAGACGCCACCCAATGGCGCCGTGGCGAAGCCAATGTGCGGAGGTGCGGCTTGGACAGCCGAGGGCGGCGCCCTCGGCTGGCCGGATAACGCCTTTGCCTCGGACAACTGGGCTGTTCCGACCGCAACAACGAAAAGGCCCAGCCCCCATGAAGGAGGCTGGGCCTGGTTGAGCCCTTAATGGGCCTTGCGACTTCCCGGGCGCTTCGAGCCGAAGGCCTCGAGGAACTTCTGCTGATCCGCGAGGATGGACCGGCCGGAAAGAATCAGCGCTTCGGCATGCGAAGGAGCGAACGGGAGCGCCAGCAGCGGCATGTTGGCCTCCTCTGGGGTCCGGTTGTCCTTCCGGCTGTTGCACTGGTTCGTCTTCGGACCAGTGCAAGCGGTCACCACGTTCTCCCAACGGTCTTCACCGCCTCGGCTCGTCGGAAGGATGTGGTCGGCACTGAGGTTCCGCTCGCTGTAGACGTGGCCGCAGTACATGCAGCGGTAGCCGTCACGGGCGAACAGGCGCTTGTTGGTCAGGCGCGGGACCGCAGAGAAGTGCCGGCTACGATCCGCCACCGCGATGATGGAGTTCACCCGCAGGATCGTCGTCTGCCCGCCGCGCGTGCCGCCACGCAGATCGAATGAGGTGTCTCCCGCCTCCCACTTCACGCGATCACGCGCGTAGGCGACGGCAGCCTCCTGCCAGTTGATCCACTTCACCGGGAGCCCGGATACGTCCAGCTTCAACACCATCGGGTACATAAGACCCTCCTTGATATGTCCTGGCGCTCCTCCGCCTGGACGTGAAAACAGGTATCTGGAATTGCCGGGAGGAAGAAGAATCGGGGATGAACAAATTCGGGATACCGTCGGATACAGGACGGGTAGGACAGGCTGATGGATCTGTCAGACGCCTGCTCGACAGACGTGTGCCACAGTTCCCGAAGGCGCAACTCTGTGAGTCAAGGGCATGCGATCACTGATCGACAAGACGGGAGCCCGTCTGATCAGCTACAAAAACAGGAGGACAAACGCTGAATGGGGCGGGTCAACAAACGGTTTTCGATGCGGGCGAATTGAGGAACGACAACCTTCCTGAGCCGGCTGTGTGGGTGGGCTCATTGTCTGTCGTGATCCTTGTTCTGCCCAACCAGGTGTTGGGGCCCCGAGCGGGATTCGAACCCGCGGCTGACTCCTTAGAACGAAGTTGCTCTGACCGCTGAGCTACCGGGGCAGGAGGGAAAATGGTGCCGGTCATCCGGATCGAACGGATGGCCTCTGCGTTACGAATGCAGCGCTCTGCCAACTGAGCTAGACCGGCGAGGGGGGTGGTGCCCGCAGACGGGATCGAACCGACGGCCTCTTGCATACCAAGCAAGCGCTCTTCCGACTGAGCTATACGGGCAAAGACTCAAACGAGGGAGACCCATCGACTGAATTGGGTTTCATGAAACACCCGACTGATTCGGGTCAAAATAACGAGAGAGCAGCAGGCATGAAGCCAGGACTTGCACCGCCAAGATGCAGCCCGGAATTTGCAGACGGAGCGATCGTTCTTGAGGGGCTCCGCAGCAAGTCTGGTGGAATGGAAACTGTTCACATGGGCGCCAAGCGGGCGCTGATGCAAGGCTTCAAACCGGTCAACAAAATGAGCAATCCCCCGTCGGAACCGCGGCGCAAAGCGCGCACGCGGGGCAGGCCTGCAGTGCTTGCCACCATTCCAAGATGCTTTCTCGAGTACCTCGCTTCTTGCGGGGTCTCGCCATACGACATCTACCCCGAGGAGCTCGTCGAGCGCATCCAGAGAGCTGGCAGGTACGAGGAGATCCCCGAGGAGCGTTTCATCAGGATGTTCGCCCCGGCCATTGAGGCCACAGGCCGGCACGACCTGGTTCTGGCAGCCATGTTCACCAGCGGCGAACGATTGATAGGCCAGATCTCCGATGTCGTTGGCCGAAGCGAAACGATCAAGGAGGCCGTGGGGCACCTGGTCCGATACAACAGCCTGACAGGATGCCTCGGCAGCTTCGACGTGAGGTTGGACGGGAGCCGGATGGTCGTTCGATGGCCTGAGGGGTCAGCAGACGTCCAAGATCCGCACACCATGGAATACCGCATGGCGATCATCACGATCGGATTGCGCATGGTTTGCCAGGAGCCGGACATGCGAGTCGATGTCACGGTCCCCTATGAGGCTCCCTCCTACACAGAGCTGTACCAGCAGACCTTCGGCGGGCTGACGACATTCAAGGCCAAGATTTGTGAGCTGACGTCCCCCTCGAGGTCCATGGACGGCCAGCGAATTGTGCTCCCCGGATTACGCCAACAAGTCAGCGAAACGGAGACAGAAGCACGGATCGAGGCCGGTGATGCAGAGCATTTCCACGGTCTCTTGACGAACTTCATCCTTCAGAACATGACCAGCGCCCGCGTCTCAGTCGAGGACGCCGCCCAAGCGCTGAAGGTCTCCAGCCGAACACTGCAGCGCTGGCTCGAAAAGACCGGCATCCACTACCAGGAACTGCTGGATCAGATCCGGATGCAGGAGTCGAAGCGGCTGCTCATGGACGCAAACGTGAGCCTCCCCCGCATCACGTTCATGCTCGGGTACACAGCACAGAGCAACTTCCAGACGGCATTTCGCCGATGGACCGGGATGTCACCTGGGGCCTTCAGGGACGCCCAGTTCGGGATCAAACGAAAACGGCGAACGCCTTCCAGAAAAGGGGTCTAGGCCGCTTTCAGTTGTTCGATTGCGCTTTCGATGAGGTTGCGAGCCTGGTCGTGAAGGGCGCGGTCGGCCCGTGTCAACACGGACAACGCGGCCAACTTCTCCGGCAACCACACCCTGGCGAACTTCCGATCGTGTTCAAGGACCGTGCGCCCATTGCTGGCGATGTCGGCAACCTTGACCGTCTGGGCATAGTCGCTGATCGATGCCAGGTGGGCCCGGTCGATCGCCTTGCGAACTGCGCGAGGTCCGTCTTCCGGCCTGCTTACATCGGTGACCTCTTCGACCAAATCTGCGACTTCCGATCCGAAGCGGTCCTTGAGCAGCTGGTAGGTCACCCAAGGAACGTCCTCGCGGACGTCGTGAAGCAGGCCCGCTGCAACCACGATGTCGGGCATTCCAGCTGCCGCCAAGATCGCGCCGACTTCGCGAGGGTGGGTGATGTACGGATCGCCCGTGAACTTGCGGGTCTGGCCGATCGACCCATGGGCCTGTTCGGCAAAGACGTCGGCTTCATGGATCAGATTCATCGCCAGTGCCTCCCGCAGTTGGTATCGGCCGTCCGTTGAAGTGGTGGAGCCAGTCGGGATCGAACCGACGACCCTCTGCTTGCAAAGCAGATGCTCTCCCAGCTGAGCTATGGCCCCGAAAATGGTTGCTGGGTACTTCCGTCCAGCACCGCGGCTATCGTGGCGGCATCTCGAGGGGGAATCCCTCCGGTCAATCACGCGCTCTTTTATTTCGACCCGCTTTGCGTCCCGGGTTTTTGCTTCCGATGATGCGGGGAGTTCCCCGCACCATCGTCCAACAGGCCTTCACGCAACCTTTGCTGGCGCTGAACCCTCCGGGGCGTCGCCCCTCATCTCGGTTCAGTGAGCTCGCCACTTTCGCGGCGAATGGCATCTGGCGTGAGGCCAGTTGCCTTGTTCGTGCGCGGATTCGCTACGCTGGTTCCGCGTGAACCTCGATTGAGTCACCGCCGTAGGCGGTCACCTCGTACTGCTTGCGGTAGGGAAACGCCGGTTGACGGTGTGCGGGCCGGAAACTCCGCTTCAGGTGAATCTCGCTGTGTCATCAGCAGCATGCAACATGGGTTAATTGTACATATACCCAATAACAAATTCAAGCAAGCCGTTCGCGGATCAGCGAGACTCAGCGCACATCGGCAAACGACTGTTCGAAGGGTGATCGCAGAGCTTCTGATTGGCCATGCGCTCGCTTTCATTCATCGAGCGACGCACGGAAATGGTGGGTGCCTTCGGCGGCCCGGCCTTCACAGTAGCTCCAAGCGCACCTGCGATCCTGCCGGTTGACTCGATCACGGCCTTGGCCGCTTCTCCGTCAACGGGATAGGCATCGGATTCCTCCTGCGCTATGGCGCCGGCCGAGACCAGAACAAGCAGCAGGGATGTCACAAGATTTCGCATGTCGCCTCCGGGGGTTGTGGCGAACGGTATCTGCATGGCGTGTGATGGTCGGAATGACAGGATTTGAACCTGCGGCCTCCTGCCCCCCAGGCAGGCGCTCCACCAAGCTGAGCTACATTCCGGAAACGGGTGCCCCCTACGCAAGAGTTGAACTCGCAACCTTCCCGCTAGGACCGGGACGCTCTATCCATTTGAGCTAGTAGGGGTCGATTTGCTACGGACTGCACCAGATACCTGTCCCGTCCACCTCAAGGACGGAACACATGCGCTACCTGATTGCATTGCTGCTGCTTTTCTCTTCTTCCGTGAGCTGGGCCGCGGGGAAGTGCGGGGAGTCTCTGGGATTCCTGGAGGGGCCTGGCACCGTCCAGACCCGTTACATCATCCACAACAACGAGATCCGGAATTACGCGTTTTTCACGCCACGCGGAGTTCCAGACAAGAGCCCGCTAATCGTCCTATTGCATCCCTACGGCAGCACCGGGAGCTTGTTCTCGAACTACGTCGACGTACCCCAAATTGCCCATGAACGGTGTGCGATCGTCATCGCTCCGAGCGGCAACGCACTGGCCTGGAACGCCGGCAGCGCCAAGACGGGATCGACCTCGGATGACGTCAGCTTCATCATGGCGGCGATCGCCGACTACAAGAGCCGAAATCCTTCGAAAGTCGATGCCGATCGGCAGTACCTGCTGGGCATGAGCAACGGCGGGAACATGGCCTACCGGATGGCATGCGAGCGCAGCAGCAGCTTCGCGGGCATGACCGTGGTCGCCGGCAGCATGGGACGGGATGCGTTGGGTCGGATCTCCACCGATCCGGGCTACACGCCGGCATTCAGCTGCGACAATGCGGCCGACCCCCTGAAGCCCTCCCATCCCATTCCGCTGTTTGTGATCCATGGGAAGCGCGACGCGTGCCTGAAATACGACGGAGGCGCCCTGGCAGCGCCCAACGCGAGTGTCCTGATCCCGTCGGTTCCGAAGGTTGCCCAAGAGTGGGCCGCGTACAACCGCTGCCCGGAAGCCGACATCACCGTTGCCCCGGAAACACTGCGGATTCAGACGTCGGGTCCTGATGTGGGCGTTGTGTCGTGCCGAGAGATCGTGGGATGCGCTAACGGGTCCATGGTCAAGCACTGCAGCATCGAGAAGGGTGGCCATCGGTGGCCAGGCGCAAGCCCGTTCTCGAGTCTGGTGACCTGCTCAGGCGACGGCGGTCTGGCCGGCCCTGAGGATCTGGACGCCACCCGTGAGGCCTTCCGTTTCTTCCTGGACAACAACTTCCGCCTCAGCGGGCTTCAGCCCTGAGGTGATTACATGGCGTTCCCGAGGGGTGTCGATCCCCTTCCTTCAGGTTGAGAACCTGGAGTCCTAGCCGGTAGACGACGGGAACAAACGGTTGGTGGAATCGGCGGGGATCGAACCCGCGGCCTCTGCATTGCGAACGCAGCGCTCTCCCAGCTGAGCTACGACCCCACAGTGAATCGGTGCGCCCCGGAGAAATCTCCGGGGCTTTGTTTGGAGCCCCCGGTGCGAATCGGACGCACGACCTTCAGCTTCGGAGGCTGACGCTCTATCCACTGAGCTACGGGGGCAAGGCTTTCAAGCAAGCTGAAGGTGCTGGTCAATCTCGGCGAGATGCTCCGCGGTGATCCCGTGCCGCGTGCAGGTCACCAGGTGGGGCCAGACCACCTCGAAGTCATCCGACTGATCATCAAGCGCGACGAACAGGCCCGTATGCCGGTGCTCTGCGCGCCACGCCAGGATCTCCGCCTGGCGCTTCAGGCGCTCACCTTCAAGAACCGGGGTCGTGCCGACAATTCGCGGCCGGATGTCTGCCGAGAAGAGATCGCGCAGCTCCTCGAGGGTGTGGTGAAGCCGCCAGGTCGAAGTGACCACCACCGAAACCGACGGTCGCGATCGGAGCCACGATTCGAAGAGGCCTCGATGCCGGAAGTCCTTCGTCAGACCTTTGGAAAGGGCGCCGTCGAAGTCGAGAAAAAGCACGGGGTTCATAGGGGATCGTCGGATCTGCAGGGGGTGCGATGCCAGACGGTATCCCTTCGAAAGTGGTCCGCAGGGCGAGACTCGAACTCGCACACCCGTAGGCCCCGGATTTTGAGTTCGGGTTGTCTACCAATTCCATCACCTGCGGAAATCGTTCAGTCCGATGCCCTTCCCGGACCGGCAGATACCGCTGACCGTCAACAACTGGGCCATTTCGCCCCAAGGAGGTCAGCATGGATATCACGGCATCTGTTGCGCCCAACGTCGAAGCCAGCGACAAGCTCGAATCGCTCGTCGATCGGCTGAAACTGAGGTACCCGCAGCACCGACTTTCGTACGGCTACATCGGCAATGTAGAGCGCTGGGGAGATGATCGGTCGTTCCGCATCTTTACTCGCTACCTCAACTGTCATGGCTGCAGCGAGTGTTACCACCTCGGAGGCTGGAGTTCCCTGAGCTTCAACGACGATCTGGAAGCACGCATCACGGCCTGGGTCAACGGACTCGACTTGAAGTATCAGAAGGGCACCTTGCTCACGGGCGCCTAGTGGTTCCAAGACCTCTCTTCGGAGAGGTCTTTTCTTTGGTCGCCGCACTGATCTGGTGAACGGAGGTGGTGCCGGTTGAAGGAATCGAACCTTCGGTGTGGGATGCCTGCTTACAA
Source organism: Isoetes engelmannii (assembly GCA_011763485.2). NCBI lineage: Eukaryota > Viridiplantae > Streptophyta > Lycopodiopsida > Isoetales > Isoetaceae > Isoetes > Isoetes engelmannii. The sequence continues at coordinate 57,861 of JAANSK020111127.1, forward strand.
GACAGGTGCTGTCGCCTCTGAGCCAAACCGGCAGAAATGGTGGGCCGTGACCGACTCGAACGGTCCCCTCAACGGTTATGAGCCGCGCGCTCTCGCCAGGTGAGCTACCGGCCCGATCAGGATGCAGTGAGTGCTTCGCGGAGTTCCTCAAACGTCGCAGCGTGACGACGGAGCTTTCCGAAGCCGCGATGTCCGAGCTTGGCCTTGTTGCAACCGTTCGCTTTGTTCGGTTTGCACATCAAGCAGCCACTGCGCGAGTTCTTGGGGCGACGGCGTTTGTGGTTCATCGCGACCTCTGAATGTGGAGCCCCCGGAGAGATTCAAACTCCCGACCTTCTGGTTCGTAGCCAAACGCTCTATTCGACTGAGCTACGGGGGCGAAACGGTCGCCCCGGCCGGGGCGGATCATGCAGGAGCCGTGTCGGGGATCTTCATCCGATGCGGGTTCTGCTGGGCGAAGCGTTCGAAATCACGAACGCGGTTCCGAATGGCGTGTCGATGGTCGTGACCGATCATCTCGGAATCCGCGGCGCACAGGGCGCGGAGGTAGGCATTGAGCGCTGATGCAGCGAACAGATCGCGGGCCCGAAAAATGAAGACGGGCTCGTCATCGGGGATGGGCTGGCCACTCGCGCGATTGACGAGACGCCCTTGTTCGGTGACGTCGTACTTTGGTTCCTGTTCGATTCGCATCGCGGCGTCCTCAGTTGGTTCCGAGCAATCCGTGACAGCTGTTGCAGCCGTAAGCCAGGTTGTCGGTCCACAGATCCCGGCTTCCGCAGTGCCTGCACCGCCCGGTGTAGTCCCCCACAGGTTCTCCATTCGGGTTGTTCCGTCGGCGCAACTCGTCGAGCTGTCTCTGATCGGCTGGTATCTCGGGGGGAAGGATTCCGAACCCGCGTTCCTTGTATTCAGGCATCTCGCAGCACCCCCTGCGCTCTTGCAGCTCTGAGAAGGTAGTCGGTGGGGTCTAGCAGCCCCGCCGGTTGAGGTTGCCCTGGATGCCACTCCGCAGCGTTCGCAGGGGGCGCGGCGTAGCGCTCAAAGTGCAGCATCGTCATCGGGCGACCCTTGTCCGCTTTGAGGACAGGGGTAACGCATCCCAGGATGTTTCCCTCCCCTACGGGGTAGCCGTCGGGGATGTTGAATGCGAGGGGCGCAATCTCCCCATACAGAGCCGCTGAGCCGTCCTGGAGCTCAATGAGAGCGGCGAACGTGGCGCGCCACCAGGGGCTTCCGACTTCAGGACCAGTGAACTGGAAGAAGCCGCGGAAGATCCCGGGCTCGCAGGCATAGACCAGTGTGCCCTCAGGGACGTAGAGATCGACCCCCTCATGCACGTGGTGCTTCCTGGGAAAACCGAAGCTGCCTGGGTGGGTGCCCATCGGGAGGATCACGCCTTCACCGGCCGGGAGGATGAGATCCTCTCGTGCGGGGATGACCGTGCGGGTGTCGACCGGGAATCGCATCAGGCCGCCATGACCTCGAAAGCCTTCTCGAGATCGCCGGCCATCGAGACATCGGTCAACTCGGCCGCTTCATTCGAGGAGATGGACAGACGTTCCAGCCAGGCTTGAAAGTAGCGCGTGAGTTCGAGATGACGCTCGGCCGAGAAATGATCGCCGGCGTGCAGCAGGAAGTCCTTGCGGTTTTGAACCTTGTCGGCCACGAGCAGGGTATTCACCGACGGGATCAACGACAGCGGGATCTGGTCTCCCCGGACGATGCCGGCCCGCGAAAGGGAGGCGTTAGCTGTCGCCCGGTACTCCATTGCGATCAGCAGGCTGGCCGGGGCCGCGCCGGCGATCCGTGAAGGGTCGGAGACGGTTGCAGCCAGATCACTATCGCTCTGGACCAGGGGGTGAAGGCACCAGGCCTTCATCTCTGTTGCCGAGGCCCCGAGGTGGTTCAGGATTCGAAGACCTTCATGGATGTGGTTCATCAGCGGCAGCCCAAAGCGTCGCGAGGTACGATCGGCGTAATGCTTCAGGATGAGCTGGTATTCGGTACAGGTCATAGCGCCTCCATTGCTGACCATTGTATTTTAGCGCAATAGAAGGTCAAGGAGAACAATCGGCCTGAGACTACAGCCGATGCACCCGCACATTTGCTGGATTATCCGCACGTTGCAGCGCGCGGTTCCCAGCGTGTCCACGACCTCATGGTCGTTCGCGGGCAAGGCTGCCGTTTTTGGTGAGGTCTGGCGGGGACCATGAGGGCAGCTACTCTACGTTTCCGCTACCGTGGACCTTGCGGGCCCCAAGGGTTCGACCCCTCCGTGCGCATTCACATAGAACCCCTTCCGCTTGCGACTTTGGGGGCACCGCATTCGGATCGCTCCGTGCGGCTTTAAGCCTCTTTCACTGCACCTCAGCAGGACGTCTTTGCATTTCGAGTAAGTGCCGGAATCGAACCGGCTACCTACGGCTTAGAAGGCCGCCGCTCTACCAGATGAGCTAACTTGATTTCCCTGAACGAGCGCCCTGCTGTGGGCCGACTGCCTTTTGAGCTGCCGGATGCCACCCGTTCCTGCCTTTCACCCGCCGGTTACTTAGCTGCGCTCCTCGATCACGTTCCGGCATCTTCGCCGGCCCGCGTCCGATCACGCTGCGTGCGCCCTCGCTTGCGAGGCTTGGACTGCACTGCTACCCCTTACCACGCGGCTTCGACGGTTTGCCTGACAGGTTCCAGGTGGCGCCCGGATCGTACGCCCCGTTTCAACGGCACTCCTTGCGAAGTGTCGCCGTCCGGTAGACGAACTGATGACCCATCCTCGTCTTGCTCCGCGGCTGCCGCTCTGGGCGACAGCTGAAGGCGAGGCTTGCGAACTTCAGGAGGTGTTTCCACCACCGAAGGCCCTGGGAGGCCTCCTATATCCCTGGTTGCCCAGGTTTCTCCCCGTTCGCGGGGATCTCACGCCGCCGGCAAGCCGACGTCGGTCGAATCTCAGGCACGCTTCTGCGCGCCGAAAGGTTGGTCTAAGCGACGGGATTCGAACCCATGACCCCCTGCGCCCAAGGCAGGTGCGCTACCAGGCTGCGCCACGCTCAGAACCTTTGATGGTGGTCGGGGTGACAGGAGTTGAACCTGCGACCTCGTGCTCCCGAAGCACGCGCTCTGCCAAGCTGAGCTACACCCCGAATGACGGTGGATCAGGGGGCTGGATTCGAACCAGCGCATAACCAGGGTCAAATCCTGGTGCCTTACCAGCTTGGCGACCCCTGAACGGGAAAATGCGGATACCTGCCGTGTGGTCAACACACCCGGAGGTCCCATGAAAGTCAATCACGCAATCAAGAAGCTCGGCACCGGCGCATCCATCGAGGCCAATCAGCGCGCCCTCTACCCTGATCTGAAGCAGGGTGTGATCTGGGGCGTCGATGAGTACGGTGTCGACTGCCTGGTTTCCAGCTCGGACGGCAAGTCGGACGCATTCATCGTCAAGGCAGTCGGCTGGCTTCTCGCCAAGCCCGATCCTGCCAATCCACACCCGGCAGAGTTCGCCTGGTGATTCAAAGCCCCTATCTTTAGGGGCTTTTTCAATGGATCAGGGGGAAGGGTTCGAACCTCCGACATGCTGGATCAGAGCCAGCTGTTCTGCCAACTGAACTACCCCTGAGTTGCTGCTTTTGAATGGTGCCGACGGGGAGATTCGAACTCCCACGGGATCTCTCCCGTCTGGTTCTGAGCCAGGTGCGTCTTCCAGGTTCCGCCACATCGGCATGAAGAAAGCCGAGATGATCCCAGCCAGCTGGGGACGCGTCGCGCCCTGCCAGCCCCGGAGACTTCACCTCGGGTGTTGCGTTGCGTCGTGACCCTGACGTGGGTGCAGCAAATGCTCCTGTGAGTCCATCGATCTTGATCCGCGAGCGAATGCGCTGCGCCTTCGATCACCGAGTGTGATCTGGGATAGGTCCTCGACCTGCTCGTACACCATTCCGGAAATCAATCCGGTTCGGATCGGGCGATCCTCCTCCACCTTATGGGGGTGGCGTGCCTTTCAGGCGTGGCGTCCTGAGTACCCTGAGCAAGCGAGGCAGTGGTTACGCCAGCACCACCTGGCGGCCAAAGGTTGGAGCGGGGTAGGGGAATCGAACCCCTCTTGGCGTAATGCCCGACTGCTTGGAAGGCAGCGGCCTAACCGATCGGCCAACCCCGCGAAACTAAGACGTCGTGATGGACGTGAACTTGAAGTGGTGGGTTGCCCGAGAATCGAACTCGGAACCTCGGGAGTAAGAGTCCCATGCTCTGCCAATTGAGCTAACAACCCGTTGAAGCTGGTGCCGTGGTCGGGACTCGAACCCGAATGAATTTCTTCGCTGCCACCTCAAGACAGTGTGTCTACCTGGTTCCACCACCACGGCACGGATGAATCGCGCGCTCGTCGAGCGCTTTGCGGCAGACGCCTCTGTGAGGCCGTTTGCCGACTGAAATGCGATGGGGTGACTGACGGGGATCGAACCCGTTTCCTCTCGGATCACAGCCGAGGACATAACCAATCTGCCACAGCCACCATCGAACCTGAGACGAGGGTTTCAGCCTCGAGCGGATACCTGAGGGGAACACCCTTGGTGTCCCATCATGAAGACCCTGACCATCACGCCCCGGGAGGGGCTGAAATTCGGATTCACGAACGAGATCCCGCGCTACTGGTTCGCCGGAGATCCGTTTCGGACCCGGCTATTCGACGCCGATTCGGTCCTGACGCCGTGCGCCGAGAAGCTGTTCATCAACTGCGTTCGCGCCTATCGGGATGAGATCTCCGATCCGGTCCTGCGTGAGCAGGTCGCGGCGTTCATTCGCCAGGAAGGTCAGCACAGCCGACAGCACACGGAGGCCAACCAGCGGCTGAAGGACCAGGGCATCGACATCGATGCGATCGACCGGCACTACGCGCGACTGGATGAGCGCCTGCGCTCGTGGTTCCCGCGATCTGTTGCGATCGCGGTGACGGCTGCGAACGAATACCTGACCGCGGTCACCGCTCGCGCGTTCATGGAGAACATCGGGCACCTCGAGTCGGCTGATCCGAGGATCTTCGCCCTCTACGCCTGGCACTGTGCGGAGGAGCTGGAACACCGGTCGGTCTGCTTCGACGTCATGCAGAAGGTCGCCGGCGTCGGGTACTTCGGCCGCGTCATGGCGATGCTGATCAGCACGCCGATGTTCAGCTGGCGCCTGTCCAGGACGCTGAGCTTGATGCTGAAGGCCGATGGCTACTCGTTCTTGCGTCGGCTTTCACTGATGTTCCACGGATGCGCCTGGATGTACGGGAAGAGCGGCCTCACGAGATTCGAGATCGGGGACTACTTCGCCTACTTCAGGCCCGGTTTTCACCCGTCGCAACTGGATGTCACCGGCGGAGGATACGAACGCTGGAAGTCCGCATTCGATCGCACGGGCGATCCGCTGGAGGCGGCTGAAGCGCTGCGCTGATTGCTGATGGAGGCCAGGGCCGGATTCGAACCGACGGACATGCGCTTTGCAGGCGCAGGGTTTGAGCCGCTCACCCACCTGGCCGTTGGCCCTGCGTCAGAGCAACGGTGATCACGGAGTTAGGCTTAGACGACGGCGCCATGAGCACCGCGTGGCATGCCAGGCCACGATCAACCGCGTTCAAGGCGGCTATCCTTTTCGCTCCTACTGTCGAACGCCTTCAGGGGGCGCCGAACTTCTGTTGACGCCTGGGACAGGTCGTCGATTCGATCTCTCCGGCTTGCGGAGTTGAGAAGAGCGATGACAGGTTGGGACGGGTCGGCCTGTCATCGAATGCTGGCACACGGTACGGGTCTTGAACCCGTTAGGTCTGAGGTGAAAGCCCAGTCGCGAGAGCCGCTTTGCATTACCGTGTAGGGGGGGGGAGATCTGGTGGGGCGTCTCGGGTTCGAACCGAGGACCTACTGGTTAAAAGCCAGCTGCTCTGCCAACTGAGCTAACGACCCAGGATCAAGAAACTGTGGGCGGATCATCGAAATCCGCACTTGCTCACCTTCCGCCATGTCACCCGGCGTGAGCGCGTCGAGTGCCCCGAATCGAACGGGCGTCGGATCGCCGTTTGCCGCTTCACCACCACAGACCCAATGCGTTGGCTCAGAACGCGCCGGATTGGTAGCGGGGGCCGGAAGTCGAACCGTGCCCGAGGTGGCTTATGAGACCTCCTGGTAACCTAACCCCGCAATCGGCTGAATCGCGGAGCCAAGCTCGACACGATTCTGAAGTGGCGCCCGCGAAGGGAATCAAACCCTCCAACATCCGCTAGACAGGCGGCGCTCGTCGATCAGCTGAGTCCGCGGGCAGTGAGTCTTGATCCAGCGGTGGAAGATTCCCCCGCATGATCAGACCAACAAAAATTCAAATTCGACAGCGTTCGATCTGTGCTTCAGTGACAGCTTTCGATGATTTTGCGACTACATCTGCCATCGGAAACATGAAGCAAGCATCAATGTCCGGGCAGTAGCATGCGATTAAATCAACGTCCTCCCCATAGCCTTTACGGCAGCCGCCTCGATGAGCATAAGAGCTTGCCGTCGGGAAAACTGGACTTTCCGATTTGTCCAGTCGCGCCGTTTTGACCTGGACTCGATAGAAAAGGCCATCCTTCTCCGCTGCCAAATCGTATCGGCAGTGATCACCAATTGGTTCCATAACCCTGTAACCGCGCAAAGCTAGTCTTGCAGCGACCATCAGCATGGAAACACTACCCTTCGCCTTGGTGCCTTTTAGTTGGTCGAAAAGTACTGAGACTTCTGCGGTTCGAGAAGCCTTTCGATGCTCACGCTCGATTGCGAGCTTTGCTTTGTAATCTGCGTTTTTTCTTGCTCGTGCGTCTGCAATGCACGATTCATTAAGCGGGATATTTTTCAACCAAGCAGACGCTGTACTCTGCGAGACACCTAAGGTGATGCTGATCTTTTCTAAGCTGTAGTTCAAATCCCGGCGCAGAATCTCCGCGCATCGCTGCAATGGTTCGTGCGTTTTCCAACTGGCTTTTTTCATTTCGCTTATTGTACTAAAGCGCAGGAAAAATGGCTGGTAGGGTGGGACTCGAACCCACAGATGCTTACGCGCTCGGTTAACAGCCGAGTGTCTTGCCATTCGACGCACCTACCAATTTGATACTGGTGCTCTCACCTCGGATCGAACGAGGGTCTCGACCTTTTCAAAGTCGCGCTACACCAACTCAGCTATGAGAGCGAAAACGGGCTACCGCCACAGGCGATAAAACTTGAACGGCTTGGGCCACTCCGCGCGCGGCTTGAATGCGATCGCGACCTCCTGTCCTTGCAGCGCAGACTCAGTGAGCACGACGTGATCCTCGACGGCTTTCGCGTTCTCGAATTCCTTGTCGCTGACTTTCACCACCGCCTTGTAGAACGGCCCGGAAAGCCATTCGGCGACTTCCGGTGAGTCCCGAAACTTCAGGAACGCGGCCAGTGAAGCATGGGCCGCCGCGAGCACGGCAAATCCCGGTGGGACCGATTCTCGGATCAGGATGTACATCTTCATGGCGACCTCGCGAGTGATGGCGAAGATCGCCAGTGATGGTGGGGGCTGATGGATTTGAACCACCGCGTCCGTAGATCCTGGTTTACAGCCAGGCGCATTCGACCTCTCTGCCAAACCCCCATTGAAAGTTGACCTCTTGACGCTGGCCCAAGTAGGACTGGCCTTGGCAAGTTCAGCGGATCGCCTTCACCGATCTGGCATGAACCCAGTGGGACCTTGGCGAACACTTGACCCATCACGGACATGTGGCACGGGTGGTAGGAATCGAACCTACGCCAACGGTTTTGGAGACCGTCACTCTGCCAACTGAGCTACACCCGTAGAAAAATGTGGCGGGGATGGGCCTGTTTGCCTGGACGGTCCCGGGTGGTGATCGCCTTGAGGCTCCCACCCGTCCGACATCACACGCTGACCCATGTGATCCCACAACGCACCCCTGCGCTTCTGCACACCTAAGATCCGGAGAGTGCTCGTCCGGACAGCGTTTCTGATGGTCAGTCAGGTTGTCGCCTGTGCAGCCGGCTGTTGGGCCGCCGAGGCCGTACTTGGAGCGGACAGTGGGATTCGAACCCACGGCCTCGACCTTGGCAAGGTCGCGCTCTACCAGCTGAGCTATGCCCGCGAAACCTGAAGACCCATCGGGTTAAAACCCAATTATGTGTCGGTGGTGGAGCCAATCGGGATCGAACCGACGACCTCTTGCATGCCATGCAAGCGCTCTCCCAGCTGAGCTATGGCCCCTCAAATGGTGGACGTCTTCACGCAAGGTCCTGAGCCTGATCGATCGTTGCGAACAGGCAGCGTCTTCGGAATCCGCGAAACCCCTCGAGAGCCGCGGTACTGCGTTTCACCGAGAGCAAGATCGGTGAGACTTCCTGCAATGAACCTCGTGCGGATTCGAACCGCCTCGGGTCTGCGCGGACCCGCGTTGCACCCGTCGATGCAGCTTCGGCCACCCGGTTGCCCCGGGCCCTGGAGGACTGGTGGTGATCGGCGGGGGTCGAACCCGCGACATCGAGATTATGAGTCTCGCGCTCTGCCAGCTGAGCTACGTCACCGAAACGGTGGTGGACCAAGGTGGGATCGAACCACCGACCTCTCGGTTATCAGCCGAACGCTCTAGCCACTGAGCTACTGGTCCGCAATGAATCTCGACCCCCAGGCGTGCTGTTACGCCAAAGGAGCTACGGCTATTCCGTTCACGCGGAAGGCCGTCCTGTGAGTCGCGCGCTACGGGGCTTCGCAGTACCTGGCTTTCACCGGGTTGAGCTGGCGTCCTGAGCGCGTACCAGCTACCTTCGCTGCATCCACGACCAGATCCACTCTTCAAGAGATGGCTGCTTCCAAGCCCACTCACCGAGAGATCGAGAACCTTGAGCTGCGCCAGGCGCAGCCCTACTTTGATGGCGGGCAGGGAGGGAGTCGAACCCCCGTGGCTGTGTTGGGCACAACCCATCTGTTTTCGAAACAGCGCCCTTTGGCCTCTCGGGCACCTACCCAGTAAAATGCAGGAGGAATGTCGCGAGCAACCATTGCCATGACTCCCCCGGAGATCACGGCCGCGTCTTTCGCTCTCTGCAGCGCGCTTGCCCGGATTTCTGGCCAGGGACATCGCCGCTTCTTCGAGCTACTCACAATGGCGGAGGGGACAGGAATCGAACCTGCGCGGCTGTGTTGGGCACAACCCATCTGCTTTCCAAGCAGCGCCCTTAGGCCTCTCGGGCACCCCTCCCAAAACTTCCGGCTTCGCGAATGGCGCCGGGTGCCATAGTTTCCCCTCACACTTTGGCGCATCGCGATTGCGCTAACTCGTGCTTGAGACGGGAGCTGGAAGAGGGTGCGAGATTCGAACTCGCGAGCCACCGGGTTAGGGCAGCCTCCGGGATTCAAAGCCGGCGCGTTCAGCCACTCCGCCAACCCTCCACGATTCATTTGGGGAGCTCGACCAGGTGTGCCGCACCCTGAATACGGCCGGAAGGCCTGTCGAGCTTTTGGCATTGAGCGGGGTGCCCACCCTGTGTTCCCCTGATCGGCTCTCGCCGGCTCCTCGCTTGCGCGGTCCACTCACGAAACCTTCGGGGGTGGTTCCCGACTTCAACCGGCGGTTGTTCTGCGCCGTGGCAACTGTCTGGCGGATCAGCCTGGATTCGAACCAGGGCGCCTCTTTGGGAGACGGATTCTTAGCAGGAATCTGGTTTCAGCCTCTCACCCACTGATCCATAATCGTTACGATCAAAATTGAATTAACTGGTGGTTGCTGAGGGGATCGAACCCCCGACATCCGTCTTGTAAGGGCGGCGCTCTACCGGCTGAGCTAAGCAACCAGGGAATGGTTTTTCGTGGAAGCGGCTGGGTTTTCGCCAGCAACCGGGGGATAGCCGGCCAGTCCGGGCGGCCCTTTCCGGGGTCATCCTTTGGCCCCGTATTCCGCCGCCTTTCCCCTGGCCTCAAACCGGCATGCCGGTCTCACCAGGGCTTCGCTTCCCGAAAAAACACTCTTTGGATTTTGTTTCAGAGGGACCGGTTTCCCGGTGATCTAGCCTCGTGCCTGGCCGGTGGACGCCAATGCGCCACTCGGAGTTGCGTGCCATCTTCCGGGTCGAGCCTCTGCAGCCTGTTTGCTCGATCAATGCGGTGTGGATGACACCCCGTTGAAACAACACCCCCCAGGGAACGCAGTCGTTGCCGCAGCGACGACCCCGAAGGGATACAACCCAACAGTTCGGCGGCGCACTGACGTGCGAAGGGACGGCAATCCCCAATCGCAACTTCCCCGGTTGCCCAATCGCGTTTAGCGACAGGGGCCGTGGATCTCGCGATCCCGCCTGGACAGAGCGGTTCTCGGCCGACAGCGCCGTAAACCCCTATGCCCATTGGCAATTCCAGATTGTTAGAGAGCGGTAGGACGAGTCACCAGAGGTGGTCGAACCCGTTTCTGCGACTCGCGTCCTGAAGCCTTCCCGCCAGATCCTCGGCATCCGCCGGCAGATCTGCCCTCGCTTGAGGGGCTGTCCTTCCGGGACAGCTCGGGGCTGCTTCACTTCGCGCCGGGTCAGAAACGAAAAAAAACCCCGGTAGGCCTGAGGCCACCGGGGTTCGGATGTACTGCGCTTCCTGATCCTGGTGGTTTCCATCACCACCCCAGACCAGGACGATGACGTTTACAGCGTGCGGCTCCAGCTAAACGGCTTATTCGATACGGACCCGCAATACGAATGCGGAATGCCTGAATCGAGGCCTTTGGCGCCTGCCACGGTTTCGAGCTGTGACGCACGAACGCGCAAGCCGGCCTGTGTGGCCAGTTGCAGCATGATCGTGGTGGTCAGTCTCGAAGCCATGGAACCCTCTGAAAATCGGTTGTTGATCGCACCTGCTCTGCCGGTGCGGTGGCGATCATGCCGCACCTGGTGTCGAAAAAGGAAGGCCTCTGTCGACAGACGGTGCAGAAAGCATCGTCGAGGTGCGTATTGTGCATATTCACAACGGCCCTGTCAACACCTAGTTCTTCCAAAAATGCAAGAAAGTTGAAATCCAGAGAAGAGCGAGGAAAACAAAGGGGTTGAAGGTCACTCCCTGTTGGCTTAACAGGCTCCCGCGGACGAAGGGGCTTGGTCGCGATCGCTGATTTCCTGAAACGGGTACGGGATCAGGCGGATACCGTGCTTCCGACGACGAATCGCACCCCCGGCGCGCACAGGGAGGAGAGTGTTTCCCCCTTCTGCGGCCGATTCGAGGCTGACCACAACCAACCCCCACAGGAAGAATGACGATGACCCAGGCGTACACGCGTGAAGATGTGGCGCGTGCTGTTGCGAAACACTTTCAGGTGCCCAAGCGACAGGGGCAGGCCGTTGTCTCGTTTGTGTTCGAGGAGATCCTTCGGGCCATCAAGGATGGACGGAAGGTGAACATCGCGCCCGTAGGCTCATTCAGGAAGGTCGAGAAGCCCGCGCGCCGCGGTCGAAATCCCTCCAACGGCGAGGTTCAGGAATTCCCGCCGAAGAGCACGGTGCGGTTCAAGCTGAGCGCCAAGGCAGAGATGTGATGAGCCTGGCCGCCTTCCTGGTGTTCCTGATCAGCATCCCGCTCGCGATTGCGCTCGGGATGCGCTTCCCCGAATTCAGGCCGGCCATGAGGGCGGTTGCCTGGGTCTCGGCAAGCGTCGGCCTGGTGGTCGCGGTCTGCCTCAGCCTTGCCGTGGCCTGGATGGGCTTGCCGACCCTGATCATCATCTGGCTGATCGCCACCATCACCCCGCTGGCGCTGGGGATGGCTGCCTGGCGGACGCCGGACCTCATCGACAGCATGGATCACAGCTTCAATCGGGTGGTCGAGCCCTACCTCGGGCATCCAGTTTCGCTGCTGGGATGGGCGCATTCGCTATACAGCTTGCTGCCCTCGTCCCTCGCAGGGAGGACGCCGGAAATCGTTCCGGATCGGTAGATCCGGGTGCCTCAATGAAAAGACCTCTCCGAAGAGAGGTCCAGGTTCCGCTACTCGTTGATGTCCTCGTCCAGAACCGACAGTGCTTCGGCCGGGGTTTCATCGCCTTCTTCGCGAGAGTCGCGTTCATCCATGGCGTCGAGGACCCCCTGGACGAAAGTGGCGCCCTTCGTCGAGATGTCGCCGGTCATGTCGTAAGCCCAGGCCGTGCTTTCATGCTCGCCATCCTGGAACCGGATGAGCTCGCTTTCGTCGGACCCCTCGCAGTCGTAGTCGCAGACCACGATCGACAGGTCGTCCGGGTTCTCGGTGTCCTTCACCGAGAAGCCCTGCACGATTCCGCCTTCAAGGCCGATGACCAGCGTGGCGCCGTGACGACGCATGGGGATGGCTTCGTTCTGAAGAGACTCGATCAGCGACTCGTCGGTGATGCCGGCGATGTTGAGCACCGACATCAAGCGGGCCATCGAAATGGCAGGGACTGCTTTTTCCATCTGAACCTCCTTTGCTCGGGTGAGCGTTGTTGACCTGCCTGGACGGTATCTCCGGCAAGTCAAAGGAGGTCAGGCCACCGCGCTCCGGCGGGCAGGACGAGAATTCGTACTCGGCTGCGCCTTCTTGTCGAGGGCTTTCCAGACGATCGAATAGCGCCCGCTCTGTCCCCGGCGTCTCTCCCCGCTGTCGCAGATCAGCCCCTTGCGTTCCAGAGGGCGGAAGCGCGGGCTGACGGTCACGCGGTCAATGCCGGTCATCTTCGCCATCTCGTCGCTAGTCGCTCCGCGTTCGAGAAGCCGTTTGGTCCTCAAGCGCTCGAGCACGAGCATCTCGGCCTTGGCTACGGAAACCGTTTCGGCCGCGTCTGAAGCCGTGGAGGGATCTGTTGAACGAGCGTAGGCACCTTCGCTCATGGGTAACTCCGTCGATGGGGGCTCGAATCGACGGTATCTGCCTGGTTTGAAGGCTGTTTCGGGGTGTGGGGCGGAGCCCCGCGGAAGGCCAAAGGCCGAGACTGCTGTGGTGCTCGAGTTGCTGAGCTTCCGCTTTCGGCCGGCCGTCATCCCAGCCCCCCCTTCGGCCAACCGGACGCTGAAATCCTGCGAGCCCTGATACCGCAGATGGTCAACAATCATAGGAGGTCATCATGGATTTGCCAGTTGCTCGATCCGCCCGTTTCGAGGTCATGTCCACACGCTCAGGAGATCGCTATCGCTCAGGCATGCCTCAAGGCTTGTGCCAGCAGATCGACACCATGGAAGCCGCTCGCCATGGATTCGATCCCCAGGAAGTGGCCGTCTACTTTCGCGGAATGAGTGGGCGCATCGTCCACAAGACGTTCCTAGACCTGCGTCTTTCACCCAAGGAGCAGATCGCGGCCGCTTGGGAGTCCTTCTTCAAGCGATTCCCTCGCACCCGCTCGGAAGGAACGACCGTCACCCTCTGTCACGAGTAGCCCTCATCAAGACCTCTCTTCGGAGAGGTCTTTTTCGTAGCGCCGCGGTCAATAGCGCCACCGGATCTGGGCAACCTGGCGGCGTGGATACCTCCTGAGCAGGTCAACACACAGGAGGTGAACATGAAATCGGTGATCTATAGCCGTGTCGGCGAGAACCGTGGCTTGCTCCGCATCTGGATCGAAGGCAGTCGTCTTTCGGCCAACGGCGTCAAACCGGGCGATCGCTTTTCGGTAACCAGCGAAGCGCATTCGATCCGGATGGTGTTTTCGGAGGAGGGCACTCACACGGTATGCAAGCGGGCCAGGAACGGTCGCGAGCTGCCGGTGATCGATGTTCGTGGCCAGCAGCTCGAGAAGGCGTTCAAGGCGGACGATCGTGTACGGATCGTGGTCAAGGACGACGCAATCGAGGTCACGCTGCATCACCAGGCGCGCACTCAGCAGAACCGGGAAGCTCGCCTGCGGAAGAGCCTCGAATCCGGCCAGCCGATCCTCATCGGTTCGTTGGCGCACGGGGGTGGTGTTCTCGATCACGCGCTACATCAAGGCTTTTCCGAAGCCGGCGTGAAGACGTCGCTGGCGTTTGCCAACGAGCTCGAGTCGCAGTATCTCGAAACGTCTGTGGCGAACAATCCGGTCTGGACGAAGGATTCGATTGCCATCGAAGGTCCGATGCAGCAGGTCGAGTGGCAGTTGCTTCCGAAGGTCGATGTTCTGGTGGCCGGCTTGCCATGTACCGGGGCTTCACTTTCCGGTCGCGCCAAGAACGGTCTCAAGGCGGCCGAGGAGCATGAAGGCGCCGGCGCTTTGTTCGTCTCGTTCATCCAGGCGATATCGTGCCTCCGCCCGTCCGTGGTCATTTTGGAAAATGTGCCGATGTACCAGCACACGACCTCGATGACCGTCATCAGATCGGTTCTGTCCGAGCTCGACTACCGCATCCAGGAAACGATCCTCTCGGGATCGGACTTTGGTGCGCTGGAAGACCGCCAGAGGCTGTGCATGGTGGCCACCAGCTCCGGATTGCTGATGCCGGATCTGACCACCATGCCCAAGCCGGATTTCATGCCGAGCTTGCTGGGTGATGTGCTCGAAGAGGTACCGTTGGACGACGAACGCTGGCGGTCCTATGACTACCTGGCGCTCAAGGCTGAACGGGACAAGTCCAAAGGCAGCAACTTCAAGCGCCAGATCGTCACCCCGCAGTCGACCTCGGTTGGATGTCTGGGCAAGGGGTACTGGAAGTCGCGTAGCACGGAGCCGATGTTGGAGCACCCGTCGGGTGATGGCAGATGTCGTTTGCTGACCCCTCTTGAGCACGCAAGGGTCAAGACCATCCCCGCAAGTCTGGTTGCCGGCTGCTCGAACACGATCTCTCACGAGATCCTCGGCCAGTCGGTGATCCATGCCGCTTTCAAGGCGGTCGGGCAGTGGTTGGGGCAGGCGCTGTTGTCGCAACCGATCGTGCAGCCACTTGCAGCTGCAGCATGAAGTCGAGACCTCTCTTCGGAGAGGTCTATTTCGTTTGGGGCAGATCTGTTCACTACATGGGGAGTTCTCCCAGTAGACCCCCGAGTCATCGGCAGGACCGGAGCCCACTGCACCGGATTCACCGCTGCCCGCTGTGCTTCCTCCCCCCGAGATACCGCCATCCGTCAACAGCGCTCATTCGAGCAGGAGGTGGAAAATGGAAGTGAAGCAGGTGAACGTGTCAGTCAAGGCCTTTGGCAACAAGTCAGCTCTGAGTTTTGAATCCGACGCCGGCCGCAACGGTGATCATCGGATTTCGGTTCAGGGCGCACCCTGCACCGAGCCTCAGAAGTACGACTGGAGCAAAAAGGTTGTCGTCCAGCTCACCGAAGCGGAGTGCCTCAAGACGCTCGCAGTGCTGATTGGTGCGCTACCGAAGTTCGAAGCCAACCAGCACGGTTCGGCGAACGACAAGGGCTTTTCGATCGAGCTGCAAGCCAACGGTAAGTTCTTCGCGAAGGTGTTCCAGAAGTCCAACGCGATGCACGCCGTCCCGATCGAGCCGGTCGATGTCTGCAAAATCGTCGGCTTGCTCCTTCGTCAGTTGCAGCTCAATCAGCCCTGGCTCAGCTGTACCGACATCCGGGCAAACGTGATGCAGGTGTTTTCGGCGGTTACGGCAGTCACCCAGGCCGCCGCCGCACCATCGAAGTCCTGATGTTCCCAAGACCTCTCTTCGGAGAGGTCTTTTCTTTGGTGAAGCAGTTTGGCTGCGAACCGCCGACAGGTTGCGCACAAGTCACCATCGCAATCGCGCAGCGCCCCGAACCAGATCATCAGCCCGCACCCGCGACCTGATCACGCTTCGGCAAGATCGTGAGTACCGTGAAGACTACGAATCAGGTTGACCAGTGTCAGACGGGGGTTCCCCGAAGAAGTCATCTCGCAGCCGCTCGATCTGGTGCATGCGCTCGTGCAGGATTGTCACGATACCGATGTCGCCGTTGGACAGTCGCCGCCAATAGACGAAGTGACGCTCGTAGTGAAAGAAGAACCCCTGAACGCCGAACTCGGCCGGGACCGGTCGGGAAGCGACACCGTGTGACTCGATCCGGTCGAACGCCTCGAACAGGCCCGTGAGGTAGCGATCGGCCTGCGGTTCGCCCCAACGCTCGCGCGTGTAGCGGTAGATCTCGTCCAGCCGCCAGGACGCCGCTTCCTGAATGCGTACCAGGCTCACGGACAGAAGACCTGATCAGACCCGATTGCGCGCAATCACGTCAGCAGCCGTCAGCGGCTTGTAGGCAGACTCAGGCGCCGCATAGGCCTGCGCCAGTTCAGCCTTGAGCCGGTCGAAGGCTTCCCGTTCCACCCGCTCCATGTCGCGACGGATCAGGTCGCGCATGTACTCGCTGACGTTCTCGTAGGCACCGCGCTCGCCCACGTTGGCAGCTACGAAGTCGCTGAGCGTCTCGTTCAGGCGAACCGTCATCGTCGTCTGGGCCATGGAAGGTCCCCGGATAAAATTTGTCTTCATTTTACTTACAAATGAATACGCGACAAGGATCTGACGATCGGGCTCAAGGGCAAATCGCCATACAAGCCAATGTCTGAGGATGCGCGGTAGCGCGAGCGCAGCTCCGCTGCGCAGGATGTTGGTGGCGCCGCGCAACATCTTGGCGCTGATGTGCAGTTTGCCGGCGCCAGTGTTCAGGTCGGCTGGGTTCGGTCGATCCAGTCGCGTGGCCGCGCCGCGCAGGTGGGCGCCATTTTGTAGTTTGGCCGAAGAGGGTTAGTCGGACGTAACCGCCGCGGGCTTTGATCCCGGCGATCAGCCAACGAACGAGTTTCGGGCTACGCCCTTCCGGGAGCTCTCTCGCGCACCGCGCGAGAGAACTCCCACACCGAAAATACACCCGTAAGGCAGGGTCATCCCTAGGTTTTGCTCGACTTTACGGGCTATCTATTGTATATTTACCCAATACAAACACCGGAACCCAGAATGGCTCTCGACGGCAACACCCCCAACGACTTTCCTCGCGACGCCCTGGATGACGTGCCGGTGACCGCCGGCAACGCCATGCAGACCCAGCGGCGCTCCAAGCACTGCTACGCAGGCAAAGCAGCGCTCTGCTGGGAGATCGGCACGACCAAGAGCGGGGAACCCACGGTCTTTCTCCAGGCGTGCCCGGCGGTTTCCGAGAAGGTCTACAACTGGAAGGCCAAGATCACGGTGCAGCTGTCGATCGAGGAGATGCGGCAGATCCTCATGGTGATCCTGCACTACCAGAAGAACTTCAAGGCGACGGCGCACGGCCAGAACAACGACAAGGGCTTCGAGGTCGAGGACCAGGGTGCCAAGCTGTTCGTGAAGGTGTTCCAGGCCAAGGACAAGGACGGTAAGGGGGGTGGCATGTTCGCCGTTCCGGTCACCACCGGTGACGCTTTCGTCGTCGCAGATGTGTTGATCGAGCAGCTGTTGAAGTGCCTCCCGGGCTGCAAGAACGGGATGGACGTGATCAACCTGGCTCGCATGGTCATGCCGAAGGCTGCCTGACATGATCGAAACCCAGCAGATCTCCCAGCCGGCCACCGTCATCAAGGCGCTGGTCTGCGATTGCTGCGCCAAGCGCGTCGAGGCCGACGACGTGATCCTGATGCAGGAGACCCACCAGTTCCGCTTTACCGGCGGCTACGGCTCCGTGTTTGGCGACGGAAGCTCGTTCGCCTGCGATCTCTGCGATGACTGCTGCCTCAAGCTGTTCAAGCCGTACATGCGCGAGGTCTTCCCAGAACAGCCTGAAGGAGAGGAAGCGTGAGCCACCCCATGAAGCCGTACCACGACCTCATGCGCCGGGTAATCACGGACGGTGTGGTCCAGCACAACAAGCGGACCGGGATCGATTGCTACGTCATCCCCGGCGCCCAGCTGCAGTTCGATCTCCGGGAGGGATTCCCCGCGATCACGACCAAGCAGCTGTACTTCAAGTCGGTTGTTGCCGAACTGATCGGATTCTTCAGGGGCGTCGACAATGCGGCCGATTTCCGGGCGCTCGGCACGAAGATCTGGGATGCCAATGCCAATTCCACGCCGGCCTGGCTTGCCAATCCGGCCCGGAAGGGCGAGGACGATCTCGGCAGGATCTATGGCGTCCAGTACACCCGGATGAGCGACAAGCGGGTGGCGAAGTCCGAGGACGAGACCGCGGCCCTGATCAATCGGGGCTACCGGGTGGTGCTGCGTGATCGGGAGCAGGGATCTGCGTTGCTCGAACGCGAGATCAACCAGCTCGAAAGCGCGCTCTCGACCATCCTGACCAACCCCTCCGATCGCCGGATCATCGTCAGCGCCTGGCGTCCGGATGAACTCGACCTGATGGCGCTGCCGCCGTGTCCGATGGACTACCGGTACATCGCGCTCGAAGACCGTCGCGAACTGCATCTGGTCATGACCCAGAGGAGCTGGGACGGATTCCTCGGATGGAACATTCCGACGGCCGCCCTGTTCCTCGAGGTGATGGCTAGGCTGTCGGGCTACACCGCCGCGACGATCACCTGCCAGTTCGCGAACGTCCACATCTACGCGAACCATCTCGAGCAGGTCGAGCTGATGCTGTCCCGGGAGCACTTCCCGCAGCCGACGCTTCGCATCTCCGACGAGGTGAAGCCGATCACCGATCTGGCCGACGTGAAGAACGCATTCGCGAACATCGAGCCGCGCCACTTCGAGCTCGACAACTATCAGCACCATTCGGCGATCAAGGCGCCGATGGCCGCCTAGAGCAGGGAGATGATTGATGGGTGACACGACAGGAATCGCATGGACGGACGCGACGTGGAATCCCTGGTGGGGGTGCCTCGCCGTGTCTGACGCTTGCCTCAGATGTTATGCCGCGGTGCTCGACAAGCGCACCGGCGGAAACTATTTCGACGCTGGCGTTCTGCCTCGGCGCACAGGCGTGAAGAACTGGAATCTCCCTGGTCGCAAGAACAAGGAAGCCATCGCCAGCGGCAAGCGCCTGCGCATCTTCATGGGCTCGATGATGGACTGGGCGGACAACCGGGTGCCCGAGGACTGGCGTGCTGAGGCATTTGGTGTGATCCGGTCCACGCCCGCCCTCGACTGGCAGCTGCTGACCAAGCGGGCGCCGAACATCTCGAAGATGCTTCCGCCAGATTGGGGCCAGGGTTACGAGAACGTGTGGCTCGGTGTCACGGTCGAGAACCGCAAGCACGGCGTGCCGCGGATTGATCATCTGCGTCGTGTGCCGGCAAAGGTCCGGTTCCTGTCCGTGGAACCCCTCCTCGAAGATCTCGGCCCGATCGACCTGACGGGTATCCACTGGGTGATCATCGGGGGAGAGTCGGGCCCGAGCTTCCGGCCGATCCAGCGCGAGTGGATCGACGGCGTTGTCGCACAGTGCCGCGCTCAGGGTGTCGCCGTCTTCTTCAAGCAGTGGGGCGGTGGCAAGTCTGACGCCGGCGGCTGCCTCGTCGATGGTGCTGAGATCAAGGAGTGGCCGCGCGCCGCCTGACCATGGCCTCCCGCTCCTACTCGATGCACCTCTGCGTGGACAGCTACCTGCGCCGTCCATTCCCTGAGGGCTACGAGGGCGTGTTCGTCACGAACGAGGGGCGCAGCCTCAGCGCAGCGGACGCGGTGCTCTTTCTGTCCCTCGAAAAGGCGAAGGGCAGGAAGGTCATTCCCTGCGGGGATGAATGTGGCAATCCGTGCGTTCATGCAGCGAACGGTTGCACCGGCTTCGACTACAGCGGAGGCGGCTGTCCCGGCCGGCTGGTGAATGGCTGAGTGCCTCTTCTGTGGGCAGGAGGAAGTCGGGGAGGTGATGGAGCTGTGGACCGATCACAGCTTCATGATCGACGCCTGTTGCCCTAGCATGCACGAGGCACTTTCCCGGGAGCTATCGCTGGATGCCTCCGCCAGCGCAACCCGCTCTGGGTCGCCCTGGGTGCGCTCGCTGGTAGCCGATGCGTGCGGCATCCCGGTTCGGCGACTTGTTGAGCACGGTGGCCAGCTGCTCGCGGATTTCGACCTGAAGATCCAGCCCGTGACCTACGGGGTGGCCAAGGCATTCGTCGTGCGCCATCACAAGCACTGCGGCCCGCCGGCAGGTTGGAAATTCGGAGCATCGATCGCCAACGGTCCGACCACCAGGTTGGGCGTGGTCATGGTCGGCAGGCCGGTCAGCCGCTACCTGGACCAGGCTGGCACAACGCTCGAGGTCAACCGGTTGTGCCTCGATCGAGACCTTCCCGACGCCCTGCGTTGGAACGCCTGCTCCAAGCTGTATGCCTGGGCGGCGAAGGAGGCCAGGGCACGGGGGTACAGGCACATCGTCACCTACATCCGTGAGGACGAACCGGGTACGTCCCTGATCGCCGCCGGCTGGCAAGTCGAAGCATCGACCGCCGGCGGAAGTTGGGCTCGCGATTCCCGTCCGCGGATCTCACGCAATACCGTTCGCAAGGTTCGCTGGGGCAAACGCCTCGGAAGGGCCGCCCCTGAGACGAGGATCGCGCATGCAGCGTAAAGCGGATTTCGGCCCTCTGACCGAAGAACAGTCGGGCCGATGGGACCATGCGTTGGTCGAGTACGACCGGGTGTTTCGAGCGAACCGCGAGCGCGATCGCGGTCGACCCTTCGATGATCTGGAATGGGTCCAAGAACGAGAAGCGATCGGCGTTTTTCATTCCTACCAGCCCGGGCACGCCAAGTCGTCATTGTTCCGTCGACTGCTCGATGGAGAGCCGGCGCTTCCGTTCCCGCCTCCCTGCGCCTATTCGTACCCCTGGTACGAAGTTGTCGAATCGAAGGCGCCCATCACCGGGGTGCAGGTTGCCTTCGAGGGAGAGCGGGGATCTGCGATGACGCTCGGCGAGCACATGCGCAGCAAGCCGAAGATCCCGGGAGTGGGCATCGTCCAGATCCAGCAGTCGATCTGGACCGTTCTCGAGCGCGCCGACGACGTGGCCATCGTGACCTACGGGGAATGGGCCGCATCGGGTGCGCGGTGGCGCCTGTCGTGGGTCGAAATCCCCGCCAGGGAAACTCGAGGCTTCATCTGTTGCTGGCATGACCGGAGCAAGACCCGAATCAGCACCAGAGACGAGCTCTGGGCTGAGTCCGAGTTCCATGTGATGAAGGGGGTCAACGACATGCGTGCCGTTCACGCAGGAGAGCCTCTTCCGGTCAACAAGGACGATCAATCCGCCCACGCAAAGATGATGCTCGAGAGCCGCGTCCGGTCGGCCCAGGCCAAGATCCAGAAGAGGCTTGACCGCGGGTGGCCGGCGCTTCCCGACCGTCGAGCGATCCGCGCGATGATCGAGAAGACCTTCAACAGCTACCTGCAGTACAAGGACTCCCCCCGTCCGAGCTTTCGCATCGATGCCGACGGAGGCCTGCTGGCGCTCCAGTGGCAGATCGAACGGATCGCGTAGAGCTACCGGATTCGGTAGCTCTCGCTGAATCCGGCCGGCATGCGCTCCTGGATGAACCTGGCAGTCGAGAAGGGCAACACGAACAGCCGTTGCTGGGTGAAGAAGTCCTTGGATTTGGCCGAGTCCGTCACAATCACGCCGCGGCTGAACTCGTAGCCCACCGCCATGATGGATACGAAAGCCCCGGTGCCGTCGACCTCGACCATCGCCGAGGACGCCCGGTTGATGTAGAGCGCCCCGTTCAAGCCAGGCTGTCGGGCGCCGGCGACCTTGAGGATGTGCTCGTTGACCGGCACCCCGTAGACCGCCACGGTGTTGCCGCGGCTCCGCGCGTTTTCGAGGAACAGCTTGCCCGCATCCGACGACTCGATCGGCGTCAGCGTGTTCTGGGTCACCAGATCGTTGATGTCGTGAACCCGAGGACCCTTGCGGTCGATCGTCAGGAAGTAGCGGGGATCATCTGCCTTCTTGAAGTAGTAGTTGCAGGGGTTGCACAGGTAGCCCGGGGCCGGTGTCACATCAGGCTGCACGAAAACGCTGAGCAGCTTCTGGTCCGGGAATTCGGACATCTCTTTCTGCTGGGTCGCAACGACCGAACGCTCCATGGCCTCGAAGACCGAGTTGGTGGCCGCGCAGCCAGCAAGCGACATTGCGCATCCGAGCGTGAGCGCACGGACAAAGGCCGGAATGGGAGCGTTCATGGCAAAGGGACGACCTCGTGTGTAGGGAAGTCCCTTGATTGTGCGTAAACGCAGGACGCGGCCACAAGCCAAATCTCTCTGTCGAATGAGAAAAGCCCTCCGTAGAGGGCTTGAATGTCACAGATCCGAGACCTCGTGGATGAGCGAGGGTGGGATCAGACTTCTGATGCAGGCTTCGAAGTCCAGGTCCGGATTGATCTCGACCTCGAGCGTTGAAGCGTCGATCACGACCAGGCTCAGGTCTACCTCCAACTCATTCCCGAGCCAGTTCATCACGCCGTCCTCCATCGCTTCGCGCGAGGTGAAGAGATAGACCTGGGGGATCGGCTCACCGAGAGCCTGGGACCTGGGCCCGATCATGGGCTTGAGGCCTTCGGCAGTGATGCGTTCGATGTTGTCGGTGGGGGTGACGTGGAACAGGTGCATGCGGGCCTCCGATGGTTGCTGACCTGCAGCGGTATCGGATGGGGCGGATACCTGTTGGTTGGGCCGCCTATCGCCTGTCGTCTGCACCTGGTTCTCCAGGCACGGTGAAGATGGGATTGCACTCGCCACCACATCCTGTTTCCCGGCTGTCGTGGGGCAACGCAGACACCCGAGAAGACAGCCGATGGAGAACAGCGATGAGCAAGTACAAGTCGCAGGCCCGGCGCCTGCGCGAACGGCTGAACCGCAACAAGGTCGAGATCCCCGTTTCCCTGTCACTGGAGGCCATCGCGGCCGTCCATGGCGTGGCCAACTGGGACACCCTCTGCGCCAGGGAGGACCAGAAGGCTCCCTACCTCTATGAAGGGGTTCATGGCCAGTTGAAGCCCAGCACTGCCGCGGGTGGAGAGGTGCTGTCGGTGATCATGGGGCCGCCGGGGAGCGGCAAGACCCGCATGCTTTGTGCGATGGGCCGCCAGCTGGCCGAAGAAACCGGGGCGCCGTGCCGCTACTGGAGTGGGTGCATCCGCGGTTCGTCCGGGGAGTCCCACAAGGTCATTGCAGGAGAATGCGAAGCAGTTGACCGCTGGATCGAGGCGAACCCTGGGGCTGCCGGCGTTTGGCTGATCGATGAATTCGACTGGCTGCCTGACGAGTATGCGGAAACGGTGATGATGATCGTCAACAAGGCCCTGCGTTCCGGTTTTCGTGTCTTGGTTGCAGTCGATCGGTTCAACGAAGACGGCGCCTTCATGGGCCTGGTGTCGTCGACGCCCCGGCGGATCTCGCTGGGATTCGTGAACGGCCCCGGGTCCTAGCCGGAACTCGCCCCTGAGCGTTCTATGTTGAGCGCTCAGGGGTCAGGGATGCCAAATTCAGGATTCGTTTGCCCACGATCACAGTCGTGCGGGGCCAGACCCGATACCCTTTCAGGACACAGCAACTGACGAGGAAAGGGGAGATGGTGGAAATCTGGAGCACTGGGCAACTACTCGCAGGCGCGAACTCTGAACGCGCACGCAAGGCACTCGAAAGCCTTCTACCCAACGCCTCCTCCGACCAGCGAGATCAGTTTTTCGCGGGTGGCAGGTTTGTGGTCTCATCGGTGGCCACTCAGGCCGAAGCCCAGTCCATCGTCGACGCGCTTCGCCAAGCGGGTTTCGACTGCCACGTCGGCAACCCTCCACTGCAGATCACGCTGACCGAAGCGCCGAAACCAGCGCCGCCGTTCATCGCTCCGTCGAAGAAGCCCACGGCAAACATCGCAAATCGGACGGCATCAGCTGCGATTAGTGGCAGCCAGTTGCTGCTCTTCCTTTTGCTCCTGATGTTCGCCATCGGCATCGCGATGAGCAGTGTGACAGCGGCATTGTTCCTCTTCGTGCCCAGCCTTCTCGTCGCTCCTCCGGTGCGTGACGCCTTGCTAAAGCGTGGTCTGCGGCCGGGAGCTCTGGCGACGTCGTTGGTGGTGATCGCGGGCCTGGTCGTTTCGTCCGCCATTGATCAATCGGTCGGGCGGGAAGCTGAACAGCAGTCAGCTGCGAACAAGTTGGCGCAGGCGGAGCAAGCCAAGAAGCAGAAGGCGGCTGATGCGGTTGCAGCATTCCGGAAGGACCCGAAACCCCTGCTGGCCGAGGTTCAGCAGCTAATCTCAGAGGGGAAGTACGGCCAGGCACAGACCAAGCTCATCCCGCTTTCCAAGCTCGATGACCCGGGCGTCGACGAGCTGCTCGCCAAGGTGAAATCTGCGCTGGCCGCTGAGGCGAAAGCAGCCAAGGATGCCGCGCTGGCAGCCAAGATCTCGCCCACAGCGGTGACCGCGATCACGCCGGCCGGATCTCCGAAAATCCGGGCGGCTTGGGGTGACGCGGGGATCGTGCGTCTGAACCGCCTACAGCCGCTTGCAGCAAGAAAGGTGGCGGAATCGAGCATGTGCGATCGTGTCGAGGTGGTCGGCTTCTCGTGGGATCGCAGCAGCCCGAAGGAAGGCCCGGTCTTCTTCGTTGACTGCAAAAATGACAACCGGTTCTACGTCACCCAGGCGGACATTGAAAGCAATCGCCCTGTGAAGTCCAAGCGGGAGATCATGGAGGCACTGGCCGACGGCGACGCGATCAACATCTGCGTGTCCGGGATCAAGGCTCAGCTGAACTACCCGTTGTCGTTCGATCGAGACATCATGAACACCAGCGTCATCCGCGCCCAGAAGGGCGGAGGGAATGTCGCGGTCAATTTCACCTTCACCGCCAAGAATGGCTTTGGAGCCGAACTGCCTCAGGCTGCGCGGTGCGTGTTCGACGATCGGGGGATCAGGGAAGCCAGCATCTTCAATAGCTGACCCTGGCGAAGTGCGTAAGGCCCGGTCAGATCAGAGGGCGCCCATCTCTGACAACTGCTCTGGGGTGTACCAGACGACATCATCCGTCGACAGCCACTTGTCGATGAGCTTGGACGAATGGCCCTGCTTCATCAGGGCTGTCTTCAGAAAGGCCCGCTCGATGTCGACGTGGTTCCGGCTGCCGATCATCGATCGCACATCGTGGAAGCCCATCCTGGCCGTCGGCCCGAACTCGCGGTCTGGCAGCATCATCGCGAGATAGGCGCAGCTTGAGGCGCAGTTGCCGTCGACCCTGACTTTCGTGACGCCCGCCTCTTCGAGGATCTGGGCGGCCATGATCGCCGCGATGATGTCGCCGCCATCGTTGTCCTTCAGCAGCACGCTCCGTACGGCCTTCTGGTTGGCGGCAACGGTCACGATTTCAGGCAGTCGGCCACCGATCGCGCCGGCGATGACCAGCTGGCCATCAACCAGGCTTGCGTCCATCCGCTGGTCCATCCTGGCGGCGTTGTGAACACTGAAGGCCATGACGAGCATGAAGAAGCCGACCAGCATGACCCCGATCAGCGAGAGCGTGCTGGACTCGTTATGCAGTGCGCCCCACCGTTTGAACACCTGGCTGGCCATCAGGACGACGGCGGCGCCCATCGACACCGCCAGGGCGCCCCATGCAGCGATCCCGCTCAGGATGTTGCGAGCATCCTGAGATTCGATCGGATGCTCCCGCAGAACGATCACCAGGGGGACCAGCAGGTAGCAGGCCCACAGCATGCCCTTCACCAGCGGGTGAAGGGGCTGCTTCGACAGGGATCGTAGTGGGGACTCGATCGCGTTCACCGGCGGGCCTTCTCCAGGCGGATGCTGTAATCGGCGCCCAGGGCGTCGTACAGCGGTTCATGGCAGCTGAAGAGGATCACCTGGAGGTTGCGGGAAGCCCGATCCAGCGCCCGATGAACCAGCCGAATGCGATCGGCGTCCGAGTTCACCAGGCTGTCGTCGAGGATCATCGGCAATCGCTCGCCGTTGGACATGACCTCGGCGATTCCGATCCGAGTCATCAGCGCGAGCTGCTCCTGGGCACCGCCCGAGAGGTACGTGAAGTCTTCCAGGATGTTGTTCGTCTGCAGGCCCTGGAAATCGAGGTCCTCTCCGGCAATCAGCTTGGAGCCGGGGAAGATCTCGGCAAGGTACGGACGAATGCGGGCGATCACGGGAGCCGTCATCTGTTCGGCGACCTTCTTGCGTTCAGCCACGAGCACCTGGTGCAACCGCCTGGCTGCGCCGGCGCGCTTGAGCAACCGCGCAAGCGCGGTCTTGGCTTCCTCAAGTTCACTTTCGGCATCGGCGACCCGCTCGTAGCTTCCCGCTGTCATCAGCGTCGACAGGGACCCCTGCAAGTTATCGACCAGAGAGCGTGCGTCATTTGTCCGGCGCTGCATCCCATCGGCCGCGCGCTCGAGTCGGCTCGCGTCCTCCGCGGCTGCGTCGCCGCCCAGGTTCTGATAAGCCACCTCTGCTTGGGTGAGATCGAGGTAGGTCTGGCTGAACTGAGCCTGGGCCTCGGTAATGGCCTGCTCCAGAGCTGAAATCGCTGACCGGCCTTCGAGCTGGCTGGTCACCGAGATCAGCTGTTCCTGAGCCGCCGTAAGAGAGCTGCTGACCCCTGCAATCGTCACCCTCAGCTCAGAAGCAGCCTGATCGTTTCTGGTCTTGGCCACTCGAGCGGATTCGACCAGTGCCTCGGCGGCTTCGAACGCCTCGATGGCCTTGTCCTGATCCAGGCCCTCCGGGATATCGCCCAGCGCTGCGATCTGAGCCGAGAGCTGTTCGCTATCAGCCACCAGGTCGGACAGCTTCCGGTCCGAGAGCGCAGCGCTCTCACGGATCAGCGAAGCGATTTCGTGGGTGGCCTCCTTCCAGCGGGTGTTCGCATCGATGGCCGCGGTGAGGGAGCCGAGGCCAATCGCGCCGAGGCTGCTTTCCAGTCGGTTCCGGGCTTCCAGCTCATCCGACCGGAGTTCATCCAGCGAGCCGAGGCTTGGCTGCACCTCGACCGATGCGTAGTCGCCGATCTCGATCCGCCGATCGTCCACCACGTCCAGAGAGACCGCGGTGCCGGCAGCAGCAGGGGCGCCGTCGATAGTCAGCGCCATCTTCGGCGTGATCCGGACGCGGATGGCGGCGCCAGCGAGCCGGGCTGCCGCATCACGCAGAGCCTGATCCTGATTCCGAAGATTCTGGAGGGTCTTGTCTGACACCTCCACGATCTGGGCGCGCTTGCTGTTGGCACGCTGCAAGTCATCGGCCTTGGCGCGAACCAGCCCGATCAGCTTTTCGAGAGCCGACAGTTCCTCACGCAGCTTGGCGGCCGTGACCGATTTCCTGGCGAGAGCCTGCTGATCTCGAGCGACCCGAAGAGCTTCTTCGCGATTGAGGAGCGTCAGACGTGCCTGTTCGCCAGCTTCCTGGAACGCCACTTCGGTCTCGCGCAGCTTGGCGAGCTGCTCGTCGATCCGTGCCACCTCACCAGCGAGCCGGACCTGTTCCTGGTCGAGAGTCTGACGGCCCTTCAGATCGCCCCGGGCTTTCTCCGCCCGAACCTCGGCGAGTTCATGGGCACCCTTGGCGGCCTTCAGCTTCCCGGCTGCGCCCTGCGCTGCCTCGGCCTTGATCCGGGCAGCGAGCAGTTCTTGCTTGGACCGGGCGAGCCGGCTCTGCAGGTCGTCCCACTGCGTCCTGGCATCCGCAAGATCCGCAGCCGTCTTGATCTGGTTCTTGTAGGACAGGCTCTCCTTGTCGAACGCGGCCTGAGCGTTCTCGACCCGGGTTCGGGCCGCCTTCAGCGTCGTGTTCTCCTGGCCGGTCGCAGTGAAGTACCGGTCGTTTTCTTCCTGAGCTAGGGCAAGCAGCTTTGTTCCGCGTTCGGAAATTGCCGCGGCGCCGATCTCGGCCGCAAGGTGGTTGCGGAGCTGCGTCTTGCTGCCATCGTTCAGGGCTTCGCCGGCCGAAATCCCGGACTGACCCTGGCGGATCATCAGCAGCGGCCAGATTCCCAGGTCTTCGCCCCCGACCTCCTTGTTGCCGCCCTGACGGGTGCCCAGGATCTGCCGAAGCCGGGCTTCTGCGTCCTCGTTGCGGAGCGTTACGCCGCCGCCGGAAAGCTCGCAGTAGGACGGCTTGATGAACTGCTTCTTCAGCTCGTAGGTGACCCCGCCGGACTCGAAGCTGATCCGAACGAACGGGGGTTCGCTCGAGGCCCAGCTCTGCAGAGCGAGCTTGTACTGGGCCGTGCCCTTGTACGACTCGAACAAACCGAACCGGAGCCCCTGGAACAGGCGGCTCTTCCCGGATTCGTTCGGGCCGAAGATGGCGTTGAGCTTGGGCGAAAAGGTCCCGATGCTCTGGGACAGACCGCGCCAGTGGCGAACCTCGATCTCAAGCAACTGCACGGGTGGCCTCTCTCTGCAGGCGATACATCAGGCGGATTGCATCGGCGTCGGCCGGGTTCTGAAGGGTGCGCAACTGGCTCAGCGCCTTGTCCATGAAGCCCTCGCCGGACAGCTGGGCAAGATCGTCTTCGGTGGGCTCGGCATGCAGGCCTGAAAGATCGGCGCGCAGGTAGACGAGTCGTTCCGAGTAGTCCGATACGAGGGTGTCGAGGTGGTCGCGGGCTTCCATCGAGACCGTTCCGGTGACCGTCAGCTCGACAAGCGTCTGCGATCGCATCTGGAGCGCGTCGAGTCGCTGCCGCAGCTCGTCGACCTGGACGTCTTCGGTCATGTCCAGCTCGATGGAGAGCCAGTGGGTCTGGGCGATCTTGATCGGCTGAACGACCGGCATGTCGCCTG
Organism: Isoetes engelmannii; assembly: GCA_011763485.2. Classification (NCBI taxonomy): domain Eukaryota; kingdom Viridiplantae; phylum Streptophyta; class Lycopodiopsida; order Isoetales; family Isoetaceae; genus Isoetes; species Isoetes engelmannii. The sequence continues at coordinate 86,508 of JAANSK020111127.1, forward strand.
GCGCCGCAATGTCGACCAGCAGGATGTGGCCGGGGTCCGCTTCCTTGAAGCGAGTCGCCTCATGAGCGCCGGGGTACCAAACTCGAGGCCCGTATCGGAACAAGCCGTGCCAGTCGCCGAGCGCCAAGTAGTCGTAGCCCTTGGCCAGGACTTCCTGTGCGTCGATCAGGTTCGGGGTTTCCTTCTCCAGCGACTGGGTGAAATCGATGACGCCGCCGTGCGCGACCGCCAGGTGGATTCCGTCTTCCGGACGGACCGTCGGTAGCCATGCTGTCGGGTCGTCCATCTCGTGCCGCTGCCGAAGCGGGCAGGGGTACAGGGTGCCCCGAGGGACGAGGATCGGTTCCCGGGTCGACAGGAAGTGGGCGTTCGACGGCAATTCGAGGCGGGCGAGGGCCGAATCTTCCGTTGCAGCGTCGTGGTTCCCCGGAAGCAGGTAGACCGGAATCGACCCGAAATGCGACAGGGCGTCCGCGGTCTGCTGGAGAGCATCCTTTCCGAGTGCGTTGTCATCGAGCACGTCGCCGGCGACGACGACGAAATCGACGTTGTGCTTCTTCGCTTCTTCAGCGATCCGAACGATGCTCTGGAAGCGCAGCAGCCGCATCTGCGCGGCACGCTCGGGTGATAGATAGCGCAGCTTCAAACCCAGCTGCCAATCCGCAGTGTGGATGAACTTCATCGACGCATGACCTCCTGACTTGTTGACCTGCCGATCTGCCAGGTCGCGACATTCGCTATTGGCAAAAAAGCTAATTGAAGGATACAATAATTCCCGAATGAGTACAGGTTTTCCCCTGTGCTCCAACTATCCAGCAGAACCACCAACGACCTCGAGGACGCCATGAACAGGCATTAGAACCCCCGATTTCCGGGGCGCTGATGAGCGCATCCCATGTTCCCTGTTCCGCCCTACGCCACGGAGTTTCGACTCCTTTGGCGAGATGGCTTCTTCCTCCGTTTCCCTACTCTTCTCGCTGTCGCCCGATTCGCCCGGGGCAGCGGTCTTCTCTCCATCTACGGCCCCGGTGAAATCGGGCTGACCTTCGGCAAGGGCCAGCTCGCGAGCCTCATCGAGGGGCAGGCGATGATCGGTTGGAAGCCATCCCCACCGCACATTGTCTGTCGATCCGAGCATGGCGATCAGGTAGCGCCTGAGCGGCTTTGTGAGCTGCTGCGCGGTTCGCACCGCCCCTGGTACTGGTGTGTCGAGCAGCGCCCGGCCGGCTTTCGTTGCGAGCCGGTACCGGGGGTTCACAAGCGTGGCGGCCGCCGGTACTACCGTCGCCCGAAAACCTACCGGGAGCTGAAGTACCAGTTCGCCCATCTCGACGATGTTGCAGAACTGGATCTTCAGCACTTGAAGGTCGCTCGCGACCGGGTTGTCCCCACCAGCTGGGATGACATCCCGCACCATGCCGAACGGAACTGGAAGCGGTTCCGGAAGACGCAGTACCGGCAGTGATCGCCGACCCCGGAACGCGTTATACGCCGCGTTCCGGGGCGGCTGAATCAGGCCTTGTCGATGGCGAGATACAGGCTGTGACCGAAGGCCAAGGACTGCTCAGGGGGCGGCCCCTCGAGGCCGGCCGGCATGCGCAGAAACGCCGGCTGGACACCGACGAAAGCGACCAGGTTCATCTCAGCCAGCTTGGCGACCAGATCTTCGGGATCGTTCGAGTAGACGAGATCCGGAAGTTGGGATTCCCGCTCCACCGGGAACACCCCATGGCGCATCGACAGCGAGGTTCCGAAGTCGGCAATCGCCTCCCCAACTGCTTCGCGGATGTCCGAGTCGACATCAGTGTCGATGCGATAGCGGACGTTATGAACCCGCGGCAGCAGCGCGCGGATGTAGTCACCATCCCGAAGCGGGATCAGCTGGGCGCGGTTGGGCGAGGCAAAGAGAACGGAGGGCTTCTCCAGATTGAGCATGCTGGCGAGGCTGTAGAACACCCCGATCGGAAGGGTGTCCTCCAGCTCGAGACCGGGGTAGCCGATCTGTTCAGCCGCGGCTTCCCAGCTGATCCCCTGCTTCTTGAGCTGCGTCAGGATCTGGTGGCGGTTGGCCGGGTAGCTCTCATTCGGCCCACTCAGCACGTCGAACAGCTTCGTCTGGCTCATCGGCAGACGGTTCGAGTAGATGCGCTTGGCCAGTCGATAGCGGTGCAACAAGCTGCGGCTCTCGTCCGTTGAAAGGTTCCGCTTGACCTGCCCGGGAACGATGTCGTTTGGACGCAAGGTTTCCAGACCCCAGATGAGGCGACCTTCCTCGAGCACCCAAGCGCCATCGTTATCAAGGGAGATCGTCCCGGTCTTCTCTTCCATGGCCAGATCGAGCTGGAACCAGCAGGACAGCTCGTCCCCACGGCAGAGCTCGTAGCCGGCCACGTCGGGGTCATCCTGACGGTGAAGCGTCAGTTCCGAATTGAGCAGGTCGCCAAGGTCGGCGATCTCGACCATGCCGGCGCTGGCGCGGACCCTGGCGCAAATCTCGACGACGGCCGAGCCATCCAGTACGGCAAGGTTCATCTCTTCGACGTGGCGACGCAGGAACTCGACGCACACGTGGAGCCCTTCAAGCCAATCAGGCGCGCGATCGTGAGGCGTGACGCTGGCGACGGGCTGCCTGATCGCCTGGCCGTTGCTCCCGTCAGTGGCTCCCATCAACAAGAGGGAGCCGCTCGAAACGATGAGGCTGAAGGATTTCGTCTCAGGCCGTGCGCTCAACCAGATCAATGCCTCCAGCCTCAGCTGGGTTCCCGCAGCCTTCCAGTCGGGCACCTCGATTTCGCCCTCCTGGGAATGGCCCAGGATCTTCAGCCGCTTCGGCTCGTCCTCCCTGATCGACTCCCAGGACAAACCGCGCAGCATGTGTGACGCAGCCTGGAGCGAGATGACGTGCTTGATGGAAACACCCTTGCTGGCGAGGGCTGCACGCAGCCTCTTGGCCGTGGCGTGGGGGTCTTCAGGCTCGGGCGAGATCTGCCGAACAACGGCCAACGCAAGGTCATGGTTGACCTGCGGATAGCGATCACGGAGGAAGTCGACCAGGCGGGTCGCCTGTGACGAAGCATCGGAGGAGATGCCAGCAGCGCTGGCAGGGGTGAATTCACGCATGTGAAACTCCTGGTTTGGAAGCATCAAGGACGGCACGCGTTATCCCGCTTCCCATGGAGTGTTCACAGCTCTAGGGGAGTTACTACGACCACATCTGGCTTTGCCTGCTGCTTTGCGTGCGCTGACGGGCGCCAACTTGCCCTGTCGACCCACAAGTAGGTCAACGTGGATATCGTAGGCACAGCCGGCGCCGGCGGTCAACAGGACCGCATTCGATTCGATCGAGCAGTCGGCATGCCTTGTTGTAGAAGCGGCTGCTGCATGCCCTTGAGGTTGCCAGTGATGGAGCCCGCCTCATGTCGTGATCGCACCATTTCTCGATCCGAAGGTGAATCGTCGGGACACTTTCATGTCACCGCGTAGAAGCCCATGTCGAATATGGGTTTTCTTGTTGGCTAAAAAGCCAAATTGCATTGTCGATCAAAGTTTTGTCTGATTAACTTGCAATGCAAGCCCTTGCTTGTCAGTCATAGAGGGACTCAAATGGCAGTGAAGAAAGCAGTAAAGAAGGTGCCCGCCAAGAAGGCGGCACCGCAAAAGCCGGTGAAGAAAGCCGCTCAGAAAGTCGCTGCCAAGAAGGCTGCGAAGCCAGCGGCCAAGAAGGTTGCACCGCTGAAAGCTGCCAAGCCGGCCGCCAAGAAGGCCGCCCCTCTGAAGGCCCAGAAGCCGTCGGCCAAGAAGGCCGTCGTGAAGCCGGTGACCAAGAAGACCTCGAAGCCGATCCCCGCAAAGCCGGCAGCGAAGAAGGCTGCTGCCAAGAAGGCCCCGGTCAAGAAAGTTGCGAAGCCGTCTGCCAAGCAGGTGGTTGTGAAGAAGGCCGCGAAGCCTGTTGCGAAGGCCGCACCAGCAAAGCCGATCGTGAAGAAGGGTGCCCCGACGAAGGCTGCAAAGCCCATCGCCAAGAAGCCCGCACCCGCGAAGCCGGTGGCCAAGAAGGCTGCGACCAAGGCCGCATTGAAGTCGGCGACCAAGCCCGTTTCGAAGAAGGCTCCGGTGAAAGCGGCCGCACCGATCGAGGTGAAGAAAGCCGCGGCCAAGAAGGCAGTCCCGGCACCGGTCGCGAAGAAGGCGGCCGTGAAAAAGCCGGCGGCCAAGCGAGCTCCGAAAGCTGCTCCTGCGCCAGTTCCGGCGCCGACCCCGGTGCCAGTCGAAGCGACGCAAGTTGCACCGACGGAGCCGACGTCTGCCGCTGCACCGGCCGCACCATCTGAAGCCCAATAGTGACGCATCGGGGAGGTATTGATGCCTCCCCGCTTGCGGGGATGATCGGTACTCGTACAGATCCCCCCTTGGTGTCGCGATCGTTGTTTCCCCGCGTTCGGGGATGATCGGCACTACGACGCCGCCGGCGTCCTGGCCATGAAGTTGTCTCACCGCGTTCGGGGATCAGTGGATACCTGTTGACCGGTCATCAATCAACAGGAGGCACCATGAAACTCGTCATCAACCGCGGCACCGTCGTTCCCTTCGCTTCGCTCCCGGCCAACAGCATCGCGCTCGATGGCTATGTGCAGGGTGCGTTCATCGACCCGGCAGGCAACCGTTACTCTTTCGATCACCACGGCGACTGCATCCGCATGGTGACCTCGGCCACCTGTGTTCAGGTGCTGGACGCCATCCTGATGGGGCTCGATGTGCGGTCGATCGAGCAGGTCTTCGTGAATGACGTCGATGGGGATACGGCGCTGGCATTCGCGATGCTCGAATCACCCCGGCTGGTCCTCGATCTCGAGTTCGCCAGCAAGGTGAGGCTGTACGGCTTGATCGATGCGCATGGGCCGGCCTATCCCTTCCACCCGGAAGAACGCCGTCAGCTGCATCAGGTCGACTGGGCGATGGCGCCGTGTTCCTCGGCACACCTCAGTGGAACCTACGCTACGGCTGACCTTCGGGAGATGCTGGCAGCCTGCGTTCAGCGCATTGCGGCCGTGCTTCCCGGTCGTCAGCAAGATGGGAGCGTTCACCCGATGAAGGCGCAGTGCCTGGCGGATGTCGCGGCCCGGTCAGTTGCCACGAGGAAGGCCATCTCTGTCGATCATCAGGGGGAGGGTTGGGCGCTGGTGAGGAGCGAAGATGGAAGCACCCAGGACGTCTACGCGGCGGGTCACTGTGCGTTCATCGTCTACAAGCAGCTGTCGGACGGGAGCTTCTCGTACACCGTTGCCAAAAAGTCCGATCTTCACCGCTTCCCCGTCAAGCGCGTCCTGGAAACGCTGGACGCAGTTGAGCCGGGTTGGGGTGGTGGAAGCTGCATCGGTGGCGCCCCCCGGAATTCGGACGGCTCGCGCTCGCGGATCGACCCTGAGCGTCTGGTGAAGCTGATCGAGGCGATTCTGAACGCCTAGTCGTTCGGCTGTGAGAAACCTCTCTTCGGAGAGGTTTTTTTTGCCCGCAGGCTGCTTTCCGCGGGCATCCCAGGCCATGACCCCAGCCCTGATACCGCCCTCCGTCAACAAGCGCTCCACACGGAGCAAGGAGGGGAACATGCTGCTCAGCTTCGTCATCTGGACCTGCGCGCCGATCGCCATCGGCTATGCGGTCTATCAGCTCGGAGGTCGAGCGATCTCCTGGGCCATCATGCACCGGCTGCAGAACGCCGGCAGCCGTTGATGAACGTCCACCCGCTGCACTAGAACCCTGACTTCGGTCGGGGTTCTTTGTTTCTGCCCGTTACCTTGCCGCTATTGTCCAAATAACCAATGTGCTATGATGGACTCATGGTTGTTTGATGTGGCGCGGAAGCGCTTCGGACGGGGGTTCGATTCCCCCCATCTCCACCACATGCGGCTTCTTCGTGAGGCTGTATCTGATGGGGATGCCTGGTTTCGACGGGGCGAAGAAGCAAAGCGGACAACTCGGAGAGGCGACTGACCGTCAATCAGCGCAAACCAAAGTAACTGCCAACGACAGTGCTTTCGCTCAGGCCGCCTAAGGCCTAGCTCAGGATCGTCGTCCTGATCACCCAAGACCAGGAAGCCCACCTATCAAGGTGGGCTTCTTCGTTCCGGGGTCAGGTCATGATTGTCCGGATGTGCTCGGGCAGCGCTCCTACGATGCACATGTTGTCTTCGTCGCTCCAGAAGAAATAGATCCGGAGGCAGCGGGCTGGATCGCGCGTATTGCCGCCGTTCTTGATGTGCAGATCTAGCACCTGCTTGCGACCACGGTACTGCAGGACTGCATCACTGCCCGAGTTGTGGGCCGACCCGTTGGCGAATGCGGGGGTAATCTGCAGGCCCAGATCACGAAGCCCAGCTTCGAAGCGATCGTAGGCTCCGGAGACCCCCATCTTCGAATCCCGATACTCGGTGGCCATCAGCTGCAGGGCTTTATAGACGGTGGGGACATCCTCGAATATCGAGCCCGCTGCGAGTCGCGCGGCCTTATTGGTGATCGTGATGGTGTTGGGATAGTGCTGTTCGGCCCAGTCCTGAAGGTCCTCGAGGGATTCTGGAATCGGAACCTCCGGCTTCTCGTGCCCACTGTCCCGAAGCGCGGTCATCAGGGACTCGACGTGAGCCCGCAGCCGGTAGTTCTCCGACCGGAGCTCGTCGGCTGCTGCTGATGCTGCCCGAGCCGATTCCTCTGCTGACTCCAGAGATTCATTGAAAAGGGTTTCGAGCTCGCCGAACTTTGCGATCTGCGTCTGAAGCGCCTGTACTTGCTCAGAGCTGTTGGTGGTACTGGCGGCAGCGGCTTTGCTGGCCTGGTTCATTTCGAACCGCGTCTGGGACTTCCTCAAGGTCGAGAAACGCGGCAAGGCTTCGGTGTTGAACGGGATCACGCTGAAGTGACACACGTCCGACATCAGTATCTCGTTCAGCCGCGAATCCGAGACCCGATCAGTCCTCGGCTTCATATACAGCGGCATGGAGAATGGATCTCCGTACTCGCTGAAGTTCGTTGGGTAGATTCTGATGGCGCCATTGAACGTCGAGATCGCCTTCCCGAATCGTCGCGTGATCATGTACGAGACGTCATGTCTGACTGTGGCGACGTGAGCGAACCCTCGTGCCATCTTGGCCAGCGATGCTGCGGCTTTGCTCCGGATCTCACCGTCGACATCCTGGGAGAAGACCACGACCGGAAGCGACCGTTTTTCGTCTTCGATCAGGGCGATGAGTGCGGCACCCTCTTTTTCGTTGCGGACGTTAAGAGGGTTCCCGTTCAAGCGGAAGCCGTCGATCTCGAGGCCGATGGCCTCCTCAAGTTCCTTGATGAACCGCGGCGGCTTGAGGGCGTGCGCCCCTTCTGAAAGGACCGACATACGGAAGCCGAAATGGGCCCGTTCGCCTGAGCTGGCCAGGTGAGCTTCAACCGTCCAGATCCGGCCCGCGACTTCCTGGTCGACGCGGTTCAGGCGCAGGGCCCAGTAGGCATTCGGGTCGCCGACCGGCGTGATTACGCGGAGCGGATCGCCCGGTCGGTCGAGATCGAACGGCCGCCCATCGAGGGCGCCATCCGGGAGGATGCCGTGCTGCTCCTTGGCCCAGGTCAGGATCAGTTCGCGCGCCTTAGGCAGCGCAACCGACGTCGGCTGCGTGAAATTTGCCTGGAGCATCATCAACGGAGTGTCGCGGAAGCTGCCCACCTCCTTGCGAGCCGGTCGCGCGTCGCGAGTCGGCGGGCTTGCGGCGGCTTGCTCGCCGACATCCAGCGGCTCTGGTGGCTCGCCTGGGACGCCTGCTGCGTCGGAATTGCTCACGGACAACACAGGCCGCTTTGAACGGCCGGCGGCTGGCTTTGAAGTAGGTTTCATCCGGGGCCTGCTGGGGTGAACAAGAATTGCTTCACGTCCTTGAGGTTCATCAGCTCAAGGAGGAATTCGGGTGGCTTCTGGACGCTGGGATCGGTTGCGATCCTGGCGTCGTTCAGCGTGTAGGGGACCAGAGCGCCCCGGACCTTCAGTTTTCGAGCAGCAGCCCCTGAGCAGAACTCCCCGCGAACCGCGTCATGCTGGTTCGGGAGCAGATCTCGATGGGGGCAGATCCGCAGGGACACGAAGGTGTTCCAGTTGTCGTCTGCTGGCATGGCCGGCGGAGGCTCGTCGACCAACTCCAGGTTGCTCATGCGGCCGAAGTTGAAGTCGCGGTACTCGAGACGCTTCACACACCAGCCGCGGATGTGCCAGCGCTGGGTCAGTCGAATGACGGCATGGGGGTAGATCACCCGGCGCAGGGGCAGCTCCTGGGTCATGGAGGAGTAGGTCATCTCCACGCCCAGCCCTTGCTCGCAGGCTTCGCGGATCAGTCTGAAGCGGTCCGCCGGCGGGTCCATGAACCGCGCACGCCCATCCTCGAACCAGGTCGGATGTTCTGGATGTGCGACATCGAGGATGCGCAGGAACTCGTCCAGCTCACCCCCGCACTTCTCAGGGAGCGTCGCGTTGGCCAGCCGCCAGCTCTTCGACCCAGTGTCAAAAGCCATGACGTCCGGCGCGACTTCCCGAAACTCAGCGATCAGCCTGCTGGCCTGCACAGATTGGAGCCCGAAGATCTCCTTCAGCTGCCGCGGCCGGACCTCGCCCTGCCATCGAAGCAGGGTCCAGAGGACTCGGAAGCGCTCGTCGCGGATCTTGAGATTTCTCGCCATTTGATAAGGTTATCATAAAAGGCAACATCAGTCGAGACCGCGACTTGGCACCGTCATGGATACCGTGGGATGTGTCAACAACCACAGGAGGCTTCATGACCAACGCAACCGCTGCACCGACAGTCGCTGATCCGTTCGAGAACTGGTGGGATACGTTCAAGCCGATCGGTAACCCGACGGCGAACGCCGGCCCGCACATCGGCGATGAACCCAAGATGTTCGAGACCTACGGTGATGACCTTGCCGCGGTCAACAGGGCATTCGACGCCAACCCGGGCACCGTCTGGACCATGGTCGATTGCGACGGGAAGCTCTGGATCACGCCAGGGTTTCACTTCGTCAACCGCATGGGCTACTTCATCACCGAGGTCGCGTTCCAGGACGATCAGCAGGACATCCCGGTCGACGACGATGACGAGGAAACCGAAGACGAGGCCTAGCCCCGCCTGATTCACAGAGCCCTTCCACCGGAAGGGCTTTTTCTTGGGGTCCAGAAACGCGAAAGCCCCGCGGGGCGGGGCTCTCAGGTGTCTGCGGAGTCTGGCAACAAGGTACTCCCACCTTGGTCAACAACGGCTTTCGGCCTTGGAGGCATGACAGGCGAATTGATTCGCCGTTCTAGTGCCCACCGTGCCCGCAGCTGCCATTGCGGGTCGGCGATCAGCAGGTTGTCTCGCGACAACCCCACAAATAGGTGTTGGTCCCCACACATGGCTCCAACCGCCATGGTCAACAATGTCCTTGCGGACTAAGGAGGCGCTTACAGATGCTCCGAGGAGCACCATTCTAGTGCCATCACAAGAGCGAAGCGTAGGGTTTTGCCCTGTGACGGTACTACGGTATCACGGATTTTTGAGCTTGAAAAAGCGGTCGCCAGGTCGGCCTTGTTTCGCCCATGAATCGGGCATTTTCGGCCAGGCTTCCGGCGCTACAGCACCGGTGCGTAGCGTTGCTCTTCGATCTGCTTCTTGACCTTCATTGGGTCGGCGACGGTCAGGAAGAACACGTCCGACACTCCGACCCCGGACACAACGACATTCCCGAACCCCATGATCCGGCCGGTGAAGGACTGCTTGATCTCGACGGTTTCGATCCGTGAGATGTTCATCTCCTCGGTGACCCTCGCGACGATCCCCTTCTTGTAGACGACCCGGCGATTGGTCAGGCCGTACTCGAGGAACTTCAGGTGCATGTGGGGCACGAGAGCCATCGGCAGGGCGCCGGCGACCAGGTACAGGGCGCGGATGTCTTGGGTGGCGATGTAGCCGGCAACCGGGAACCCGATGGCCGCGAGGTACAGGCCCCAGACCTTGATCCAGGCGACCCAGTGCAGAGGGAACCGGCGGACGATCTGCTCACCGCTGGACAGGGAATCATTCAGGTAGGACACAGCGGATCTCGTTCGGGTTGATGCCTGACGGTATCCGCGCCGGCCGGAGCCGATCCCCTGGCTCAGCGACTTTCGGTCGCACCAAAAGAAAGACCTCTCCGAAGAGAGGTCTTGTGGTGCTGCAGGTCAGTCGATCAGGCGGAAGATCGCCTGGGCTTCCGGGTGATCGCCGGCGTATGCCATCAGGCGGTCGTAGTTGTTGCAGAGCAGTTCCTGCATCGGGCCTTTCACCGAAAACGACATGTGGCTCATCGTGAAGATGCAGGCCACGAGACCGGCAACTTCGGGGGAGACCGAAGCGCTGGCGCCGTTCATGTTGCAGCTGAGCTGGATGCGCGTGTCGCTGCTGCGCGGGTACATGAAGAAGCCGCCGTTCGACAGCTCGACGAACTCCCACATGCCGCCGACATAGTTCGGATCGAGCCGGCGCATGAACGTGTAGATCGACGGTTCGACGGTGAAGCAGGCCGTTCTGCCGAAGTACCGCTCGAGGGTGCCGTTGCGACGATCGTCCGAGACCACCGTTGCCACGACCTTCACGTCTTCAAGCTGTTCCATCTACCACCTCCTGGCCATCTGGCCTTGTTGACTGATCAGGAGGTATCCCCCGCCCGGCGATGGGGGGTGTGGGGCACCGCCCCGCGACAGGCCGCAGGCCGGAAACCCGATGCACGAGCGTAAGGGGCCGGGCCGCCCGAGAAGATCCGTTCAGAGGTAGCCCCACCTCGGACAACCCGCTTTTCAGCCCCATCCGAAACCCAGTGATACCGCCGACCGGTCAACAAAGCTGACGGTCTGCAATCGCAGACGGGCTTCACAAGGAGGCTTGTCATGAAGGTCAACTATCGTCGTCTCGCCGCTGGTCGTGAATCCTCGAAGCATTACGACAGCCAGTACTCGAGCAAAGAAGGTCGTCGTCAGGAACGCCGTTCCTCCGACAACCGCCGTGAAGTTCGCGAGGCTCTCGCCCATCGCTAACCCATTCGGCAATCGTCACAAGACCTCTCTTCGGAGAGGTCTTTCTTTTGGTGGGGCCGCTACACTTTCGAGCTCCCCCCGACGAGCCGCGCCATGTCACGAGCCGAGAACCGCACCCAGATGATGGATCGCCTCGGCGCCGTGCAGCTCAACACCGTCTGGAGCTGGTGTGCCGTCAATGAAGACAAGCGCCAGGTGTTCTTCAGCATCTGGACGGATAACCTGGTGAAGACGGCAGCCCCCAGGACCTACCTGATCCAGGCGCCGGACTGGGGAGTCAATGAGGCAGGCCGAAAGTCGCCCGCCCGCAACGACCAGGACGTCAAGCTGGGCCTGGTCTTCGATGGCGGCTACGAGCCCTTCGGCTATTTCATCGAAGCCCGTGATCCGACTGCCGAGCCGCGCGAGATCGCCATGACGATGACGTCGTTCTACGTCCGTTTGAAGCTGTGGAAGACCGACGACGGCACGGTGCTTGGTCAGATGCTCGAGAGGATCGCGGTCGACTAGGGTCGTTGTCATCCAGGGCTAAACCTGGCGGATACCGTCGGTGATCAACCGCCGCGGTTTCGCACATGCTCGCCTTCGATGCCGAAGTTACCGACCTTCCGGTCCAAGTTCCCGATTGGTCGACCGAAGCATTCCGTGAACGCCATGAGAAGGGCGTCGCGGCCGTCGGCCGGTGGCTGGTCAATCCGATCTACGACGGGTACTTCTACGGGCTGAGATTCCCTTACTGCCCGGCCGCCAAGGACATCGCCAAGGCGAAGCTCAATGCGATGTTCCACAAGGGGGAGGACACCCTCTACAAGAACTACTGGCTCTTGCCGCGGACCATGCTCGAGTCCGCGCCCGGGGCGGTGCAGGAGATGCTCAACGCGGCCGGCGTGAAGGCCGACCCGTTCGCCCTTGCGACCTACCTTGCGGCGAAGGCGAACCTGGAGACCCAGGCGTTCAACACCGCAGTACGCGTGAAGATGTACCAGCTCGACGACGGGTGCAGCCTGGTCAAGTTCGACGGCTGGTACCCGCCCTGCAGGGACTACCTCAAGGAAGGCTGCAAGGCCCGCTGGGTCGAAGGGGTCAGAGCGTGGAAGGTCAGCGAAGACATCTCGCTGATCAGCATCCAGCTTGGCCTGATGAACGAGTGCTCGCTCAACGACGTCCAGATCGAGTCGGTTCCCGGGGTCTTCTCGCTGAGCAAGGGCGGGGTCGGTGGCGGCGACGGCCTGATCGCCAAGATGAACCTCGGCAACGTCGAGGCGGCGCCAGGCCAAGGTGTCCGTCTTGAAGAGGGAGATTCCGGCTTCTTGACTCGCCATTCGAGCGGGATCGAGTGGACCCATCTCACCGAGCAGCAGATCCTCGAGGCGATCAAGAACAGCCATCTGAAGGATGTGCTGGCAAAGCATCAGCAGCGGGGCGTGGTCTTCATGGCGGCGCGCAAGGGGGCCGCAAACTTCGGTGAACAAGGCACCGGCAAGACGCGTCCTACCGCGGCGGCCGCGTCGCTGGTGGCCCTGGGCAAGCGGAAGCTGATCATGGCCCCGATCAACCTGCTGCTGGGTTGGCGCGACGAGATCAACGTCATCCAGCCGGGCGCCAAGATCTCCGTCGGCAAGTACACCGAGGACGCTGAGTGGGTGATCCTCAATCCCGCGAAGATTCCGAAGGCGACCGAACACGCCAGCAAGTTCGGGGTGCTTATCGTCGATGAAGCGCACGAGATCAAGAACGAAGGTGCGCTGCGCACGCAGCACATCATGGATGTGGCCACACAGATCAATGTGGTCTACACCCTCACCGGCACGCCGATCCCGAATCGCGAAGTCGAGCTGATCAGCCTCCTCAAGATCACCCGACACCCGCTGGGGAACTTGAGCCGCAAGGAGTTCCGAGACCGCTTCACCGGCAGCTCCGAACAGCGCGCGATCCTGTCCGACGCAATCCGGGATTGGCACATCCGCGATCTCAAGGCGCGGGTCCTGCACCTGCCGCCCAAGCAGCGCAACGTCATCCGGATCAAGCCGACCCGTGTGTTCGCCAAGGCCTACAACGCCCTGCTCGAAAGCACGGACAACCCGATGGCGAAGCGCCACAAGATGATGGCGCTGCTCGAGGACTTCAAACTGAAGTGGGCGATGCGCTACGTGCGGGGCATGCCCAAGCACGAGAAGGCCATCATCTTCAGCGAGTACCTCGAATCGGTCGACGAAATCACCGAAGCCTGCAAGCGGTCGAGGATCGGCTCGGTCGCGGCCACCGGCACCAGGCAGAAGATGGAAGAGCGCTACCAGGCGGTGGTGTCCTTCCGCGAGAACAACCGCATCCGGGTCTATGCCGGCACCATCAAGTCGAACAACGCCGGCCTGAACCTGCAGCGCGGCAACCACAGCATCTTTCTGAGCCTTCCGTGGACCGCCGCGCTTCTGCAGCAGGCGGAAGATCGCCAGCATCGCCTGGGGCAGACCTCCCCGGTCTTCGTGAACATCCCGGTGGTCGAAGGCGCCGTCGACGAGGCGATGATCGACATCCTGAACTACAAGGCAGCCCTCTCTCAGGAGGTCCTGGATCGTGAAGTGGCGGAGGACAACCAGCGCAAGTTCGAGCAGCTGATCAAGACGGCCCGCCGGATCTGAAATGAAAAACCCCTCGAGATGAGGGGTTTGAATGTGGCCTATGAGCAGTAGCGGCAGGCACACGGTTCACCGTTCGGGCCCGTGGGTGCCTTGATGACCTTCACCATGCAGCCGCCATGTTCCAGCGATGGCAGTGCAGCATGGGTGAAGACCGTGTAGCCGATGCACCAAGTCTTCCAGCCCTTCGACTTCGCCTTCTCTGCAAATGCTTCTGCCTGTGCTTCGGTTTCGGTCTCGAAATCGAAGATGCGCCAGGTGTGGTCGGACATCACCACCCCCTCCTGTACCGGATGAACGATCAGCATCCAGAAAGCCTCCCTTGCTTGTTGACGGGCGGCGGTATCGCTCCCGGATTGTTGCTCAGGGTCTCAAGAGGGCGGCAAATGCGATTGTTTATGAGGGAAGCCACCTGTACAGTTTTCAATGTACAGATTAGGCCCCTTTTTGATGCGAATCGGCTACGCCTGCCCATCTAGGCTGGACCAGCACCCCGAGCGTCAGCTCGAGGCGCTGTCGGCTGCCGGGTGCGGTCAGGTGTTCCAGGAAGACGCATTCGGGAAGCCGCTCGATCGGGTGCAACTTGAGGCCTGTTTGCGGGCCCTGCGAACCGGCGACACCCTGGTCGTCTGGCGGCTCGATCGACTCGCCCAATCGCTGAAGGGCCTCGTCGAAATCGTTCACGGACTCGAAGGTCGCGGCATCGGCTTCCAGTCGCTGACCGAGGCGATCGACTCGACCAAGCCTGGCGGCCAACCGGTCTTCCACGTGTTCGGCGCTTTGGCCGCCTTCGAACACAACCTCATCCGTGATCGCACGCTCGTTGGGATGGCAGCCGCTCGCGCTCGAGGCCGAGTCGGTGGCCGCCGGCCCAAGCTGACCAAGGCAGACGTCCGCAAGGCATTGGCGATGCTCAAGGACCCCAGGATGACCAAGACCGAGGTGGCCACCCACTTCGGCATCTCAAGAGTAACGCTCAATGCGGCGCTGGAACGTGCGGCCCCTCCGCAGTTCCGTTCTGCCGTCCAGAAGAACCATCAGGAGGATCAGGGTTGACCGACACCGAATTCAAAGCGCTGCTGTGGGAGTCCGCGAACAAGCTGCGCGGCGCCATGTCGGCTGCGGAGTACAAGTTCCCAGTATTGGGCCTCGTGTTCCTCAAGTATGTGAGCGACATCTTCGAGGCGCAGAGGCTTGTGATCAGGGGAAGGCTCGAAGACCCGAAGTCCGAGATGTACATGCCCGCGGACATGCTGGAGGACGCCTTCGCGACCCTTTCTGAAGACCGAGACAGCTACACCCAGGACAACGTGTTCTGGATTCCCGAGGAAGCTCGGTACAACACGCTGCTGAAGCAGGCGGCCGATCCGAAGGTCGGCAAGCTGCTCGACGATGCCATGGCAGCCGTCGAGCGCGAGAACGAGAAGCTCCGTGGCGTCCTGTACCGCGACTTTGCGCGTCTGCCGCTTGAAGAAGGGGTTCTGGGCGACCTGATGCAGATCGTCGCGAAGATGAAGTTCGATCCTTCGAAGGATGGATCGCGGGACGTCTTCGGTGAGGTCTACGAATACTTCCTCGGCAACTTCGCCCTCGCTGAGGGTCAGCGTGCTGGCCAGTTCTACACGCCGCGCTCGGTCGTCAGCGTGCTCGTGGAAATCCTCGCTCCGTTTTCCGGCCGAATCTACGATCCTGCCTGCGGCTCTGGCGGCATGTTCGTGTACTCCGAGCGCTTCGTCGAAGCCCATGGGGGAAAGAAGGGTCAGGTGGCGATCTACGGACAGGAGCTGTCTGCCACCACCCGCAAGCTGGCGTGCATGAACCTCGCCATTCGCGGCATCGACTACGACATGGGCAAGTCCCATGGCGACACCTTCTTCAACGACCAGCACCCCGACTTGCGTGCCGACTACGTGCTGGCCAACCCGCCCTTCAACATCAAGGGCTGGGGTTCAGAGAAGTTGGCGCAGGACCCGCGCTGGAAGTTCGGCGTGCCGCCAGACGGCAACGCCAACTACGCCTGGCTGCAACACATGTACGCGCGCCTGTCTGCCAACGGCCGCGCCGCCATCGTGCTCGCCAATGGGTCGATGACCACCAACACCGGCGGCGAGGGGGACATCCGCGCCGCCATGGTCAAGGCCGATGCCGTGGAGTGCATGGTGGCGCTGCCGGGTCAGCTTTTCGCCAACACCCAGATTCCGGCCTGCCTGTGGTTCCTCTCGCGCAATAAGGCAGCGGGCAAGAACGGCAAGCAGGACCGGCGCAAGCAGGTTCTGTTCATCGACGCCCGCAAGCTCGCCGTGCTCATTGCCGGCTCGCGTAAGCAGAAGGAGTTCTCCGAGGCCGAGATTCGCCAGATCGCCCAGACTTACCACAACTGGCGCGGTACCCAGTGGGCCGAAGACAGCTACGAGGACGTTCCCGGCTACTGCAAATCAGCAATGCTGGCCGAGATCGAACAGCACGGCTTCGCG
Source organism: Isoetes engelmannii (assembly GCA_011763485.2). Taxonomy (NCBI): domain Eukaryota; kingdom Viridiplantae; phylum Streptophyta; class Lycopodiopsida; order Isoetales; family Isoetaceae; genus Isoetes; species Isoetes engelmannii. The sequence goes on from JAANSK020111127.1 coordinate 102,698, forward strand.
CTCACGCCAGGACGCTATGTCGGAGCGACGGATGTTGAAGATGACGATGTGCTGTTTGAAGAGCGGATGGCGGAGCTGACCGGTGAATTGTCCCGCCTTCTGTCGCGCGGGGAACGTCTCGAAGCCGAAATCAAGGAAAACATGGTTCGCATCGGCCATGGCATTTGATCCGAACCGAGTTGAATGTGTAGGTGATCTCGTTTCGCTTCAGCGAGGGACCACATACAAAAGCAAGCTGCTGGGCTTCCCCGGTCCGACCTTGCTGGGGCTGGCGTCAATTGAACGCGGCGGCGGCTTTCGTTCTGACAATCTCAAGACCTACGGGGGCGAGTCCCCGGAAAAGCTCTTGCTGCGGCCCGGAGACCTATTTGTTTCGCTAAAAGATGTAACTCAAGCAGCGCACTTGCTGGGCGCGGTAGCGCGAGTACCAGAGGGGATTCTTGGCCGTCTCACTCAAGACACCGTAAAGCTACAGATGCCCGAAGTTCCGGCTGACTGGAAGTCTTATCTGTACTGGATACTGCGCACTTCCGAGTACCGTGCGTACTGCAAGGCAAACTCAATGGGGACGACAAATCTCTCGCTTTCCCGAGATGACTTTCTGGCATTTCCTGTGCCTCCGCTGTCAGTGGAACGCAAGGTTGTACTGTCGACACTTGAATCGATCGAGTTCCGAATCGACAACAATCGCGCGCTCGCCGCCAACCTCGAAGCCATTGCGCGCGCGTTGTTCCAGTCGTGGTTCGTGGACTTCGACCCCGCACGCGCCAAGGCCGCTGGCGAAACCCCACCGAGCCTCGCCCCTGACCTGGCCGCTTTGTTCCCGGATCGGTTCGTGGACAGCGAGCTGGGGGAGATTCCTGAGGGGTGGAACGCAGCGACGTTGGCCGATGTGTGCTCGCTGAACCCCGAATCGTGGACGGGGCGAAAACACCCCGAACAGATCGAGTACGTAGACCTTGCGAACGTCAAGGCTGGAGAAGTGGAGAACAGGGCATCGTACTCGTGGGAAGAGTCACCGAGTCGGGCTCGGCGTGTGCTGCGAGCCGGAGACACGATTGTCGGTACCGTGCGGCCAGGTAATCGATCCTTCGCATTGATCGCAGAGGACGGGTTAACTGGAAGCACCGGGTTTGCGGCGTTGCGACCTAAGGAATCTCTGAATATCCCGCGCGCAATAGAGTCATGGGCTGTGAATCTCGGCCGAAGCCGTTGAATTGGCGATTTTC
>JAANSK020111128.1:0-12683 GCA_011763485.2 Isoetes engelmannii
ATGATTTACCTTGCCGAAATTAGGTGGAGCCATGCTGGAGGAGTCCAAGCCCATTTCGTAGCCTGCAGATTATCTGTGGCAAATAATCCATTTTCTCCTTTTTCCACATCTCTGTTAGCATGAGGTTTCTCTGAAGAGTCCGGACTCTGCTTCCCATCGAAGTCGCTGAAGAATAGAATGCCTAAGCTAGTTCTCTAAAAACCTATTTAAGGCTGCACTTTACAAAATTCCATTTGCAAATCCAGTTTCGAAGTGGGTCCTCTGTAAGTCCGGCCTTGAAGGCCAGGAGGGCCGCTCCATGCTCTTCCTTTCCCTGTAAAAAAAAATCAGAGGCATAACTTAAAGAGCAAAGCAAAACCTAGACATTTGTGCTCCATATCCTTCCTTTTGTTGCATCACAACCGCCATAGATAGATTGCCGGAGTAGAGCATGTGGATCGAGAGCTGGGCAAGGGCGAGATTGCTTGCAGAGCAAGAAATCTCAAGGCACGAGAGAGGAAATATAAATTACAAAATTAGAGGTGTCAACACTAAATTGATCTTCACAGCAAATATTAGCGCACCGCGTGTCGTTCCCAGAAACATTTAGACACGTATCATCACCAGAATTTTTTTACGTCAAACAAAATATAAAAAACAAAAATTGGAACTGCTTTATATAGGAGTGATAACACTGTGTATATTTTAACGTTCTCAGTGGCCTTTGCCCTAGCTCCATCATTTTGATTCTCTTATATGTAGTTCTTCTCTAACATTTTAAGTCTCTTATATGTAGTTCATTCGCTAATATTGAAGTTTAAGGACGGCGTGCTCAAAACAATTGGATGTGGCACCGGGGGCGATTCTAGGTTTTGCATCTTGCACTCAGATATTCGAATCCTTCCGTCCCAACGTTCTCCAATGATACAAACAAACTTCTTAACTCCTTGCGTCACGGGGGCGATTCTAGGTTTTGCGTCTTGCACTCAGATGTTCGAATCCTTCCGTCCCAACGTTCTCCGATGATATAAAAAAACTTCTTAACTCCTTGTGTCATTGTTTAGCATTTCATCATTTTTGATATGCATCCTTTCGAAGTTATGAAATTGTAACCAAATTTGCTCCATAAATTTGTTAACCATATCATGCCTCATTTTCCATGTTATGAACACACACCATAGATTGTTAACTATATCATGCCTCATTTTCCATGTTATGTTATGAACACACTATATTCCAGGGGATGCTTAGTTCATATCGGGCAACTCTCTCTGCGCCAGTACCTTGTTTATATTGTGTATGTTACCTTTGCCAACAATCAAATCCTCAATGAAAACCTATATCCTCTTTCACAAATCTTAAAATACTATCTCTTTCAAGGAAGATACTTCATATTTTTTGCCTCCGACTTCCAAGCCAGGACGCACCACGGAGCAGGTTGCTCCGTTTCCATGAGACCTCCAACCCGCCTTTGCTGCATACGTGGCCCAGAAATAAACTTGGCTCTCAAAAGGGGGGGAGGACCCTTCTGGCCTCCCGAACCAGGCTGCTGCCTGTAATCGCTCTTTCTCTACCTGCAGCAAACGGTCCCGGGGCACTGCCTGTAATCGCTCTCTCTACCTGCAGCAAACAGTCCCGGGGCACTGCTCCAAGCAAGGCAAATCCAAGCAAACCATCCAAGGGCACTCCGGTCAGGTGAATGCATAGAAACAAGACACAAAAATCGCCCTGATCATGGAAATGCAGTCTAAGATCAAGTAATTTTTCTATAACAAGAAATACTGCTAGAATCAAGTACCTCCACGAGTCCCAACTCGAGGAGGATGCAAGGGAGATGAAACATGGTAGAATGTAATCATAGAAAAGATCTTTTTGGTACCCAATTAACATGGTAGAATGCAATGAGAAATCGGCTCAACAAAATGAAATTATTAATTCAGCTGCCCAACCTTGAGTGTTAGTGGTCACGGTAGCTGCAGCCAGTTGAAAGCAAGACCAAAGTTCACAAAATTAGTAATCCAAAACCTGTGCTAAACTAGCAAACCCGATATTAAGGAAGCCAGCATTTTCTACAATAGGAATAACTCACTAATCAAAGAGCTTCCTTGAATTGATTGTGTCAGTTATCTACCCAGCATTCCCTACACATTGAAATAATTCACTCATCAAGACCCTGCCACTGCTACCATAACAAAACAGGTCTTTGTTGTCAAAAATTGGATGGGCCTGAACATTACCATAAGCAGATACACCATGCCCGCAAAAGCACTGTCAATGCTATACAACGTCATCCCAAGCCTGATGGTCTGCCTTGGTACACAATCAATATTGTCATTTATGTGCATACAGAAAAAAAGTTCGGAGCTAGATTCAGCAGGAAGACACTCATTATTGCAGTTCAAATCAGCATCCGAACAAAATAAAGCATTCTGTATCGACTACATTGCTGGCAGCTTTACTGAAGTTCGGTAATGCATGTAAGCCTTGTCCTTGTCTTGTCAATTAATGCTGCCGTTCATCATCCGAGTCAGAATCAGATGAGCTCATGCCAGATGCATTACTGCATAGACTTCCCACAGGTAAGCCCATGACAGCTTTCCTTAACCGAAGATTACGTGGTATTTTGGCAACGGACCTCATATGCTGGACAGAGAGGAAAACAATCAACAACCTCTGAAATACTCAAAAAGAATTGATAAGAAAGAAAAGCAGTACCTCCTTGTAGAAAGCATTAATTTCCTCTTCAGTCAACGCTTCCTCACCTGTACTTTCTTCCCATCCAAGGGACCTCAAGAATGCTGCCTCTTCCTCTTCAGGTCCTGAAATCAATTGAGCTTCAGCGGCACGATCCTTACCAGAGGACACTTCCATGACTTGTTTTTCTGTCACTCTATCGACACTAGATGCATCCTTGCTAGCTTTGTTATCACCAATATGGCCATTGCATTTGCACTCTGTTGTACTCTTGGTCACTAGCTTGTTGGAAGGCTCATCATCTGTACTCTTTTGCTGAGAACTACTGGCAGACTTTTCAGTGCTGTCCGAAACAACTTGACTATTAGCTGCCTTTTTTCTAAGGGTGTTAAAAAAATCGCTTCTATTTTGCACATGAACTTGAGGTCGTTTGTCCTCTGAAACTTCACTCTCTTTAGATCGGTTCACACCTCCATCAGCCCCCATGGTATGTGCAACTCTTTTGTCAACAATCAATTGCCTTCCATTGCCTGCCATCATGTTCCTAGAATTGCCATTCCCTGCTGTCACTGTACCCGAAACTGAAGGAGGAGATGTAGTATCTGCTTTGGGTGCCAGAACCACACTTTCTCGACTAGTTTTAAGCACAAGCAGCTTCCCCTGTGCGACCTTGGTATTTTCTGGTCTAGGTGATGCTTGGGTCCTGTAAGATGGACTCTGAATTTGAGTAGGCTTTGGTATGCTGGAAGTCAACACATCAACTGTTCTAGTTGGTTTATTGGGCTTCAGCTTTTCCCATGAGCTTGAACTCTACAAATCCAGAAAGTTACTTATTAATACAGTTACAAAAAAATTACAAAAACATACATGAAAAAAGAATTAACTAAATGGAGGACTACCACAACATTTAGCACATATAATGGGAGACTGCAGAACCATAATTGGACATTTTCTTTCAGCAGAGTAGAGCATGCCATTCAATAGAACGCAATGTCTAGTTATATAGCAGAATGTTATTAACATGTTCCAGTATTGCTACTCATATAACCATACAAAACAAATATTGTCAACTTAATTATCTAAGGACCAAACAGAGTGTTTTTCAACTTTTCGATATATGACAGCACTAGACGGAGGTTTTAAGAACTTCCATGTCTATTGATGATGCTCATAAACATTGCATGGCCCATAGAACATTCATTGAAGATCTTACAAAAACACTAAAAATAACGAGCCTTTCATAATAACTCTAACAATGAAAAGCAGCAAACCATGGGCTTTGGAAAGGAGGGTGTGATTGGTATCAATTGCCGAGATTGTTTAAGGGCCAGCTCCTCCAAACGTTGTGCTTCAGTGAGTGTCTGCAGAAACACGCATGATGGTAAAAATCTCATTACATAGATACTGTTATGTCCTCTTAGCTCATGCACAAACCTGTGGTGGTGTTCGCACTCGTGGTGGATTTTGCACCAAGGCCTCAGCCATGTTTGGTTGTTGTCCAGGAAGAGAACTCGTCAAAGGGGCAGACTGCACATTTCCAATAGAGGTAGGTTCTGTAGATGAATTCCAAGTTTCCAACACAGTACTCAAACTCCCCATTGAAATATGGCTTTGAGTGCTAGGACTGGGGGACAGAACTCTACCACCTTCTGATCCAGACAAGGGGCTCTGACGAATTGAGCGCATGCCATTCAACTTTTCCTGAGCACCAAGGGAAGGAAAATTTCTGTCAAATGCAGCTTTTTGGACACGGCTTGCGAAGGCTGCACCACTGACTGGAATTATTGCAACACTTTCATTTGATGCCTTCTTTTCACCATTTTCAGAAATCCGCGAAGCTGAACCCATGGATTGAGCACGACGTAGTGGGTAGCTAGCTTCATGTCTTATGGCACTGGATGAATTGTACCACTTAAAGGCACTTGCATCAGTCCGCTCATAATCCCGGTCTTTACCGTCACCAACAAAGCCCCCACCTAACCTGAAATCACGTTCTCGCTCTACTTCTCTATCTGTCCATTGCTCTCTTTCTCGATCTCCTCCACTCTCATAGCCACGATAAGAGCTACTACGCCCAAAATTCGGATATACGCGAGAGCTAGAAGAAAGATCTTTATCATAAACTGACCTCTCATTGCCATTTCCAGCTCTTCGCAGTATATTGGCTGAATAACGAGGGGAATCACCCCTTGGCCTAAAAGAATATGATAGTCCCCCTTCATCTGGCAAAAGTGTAATATCAGCAGACAGGAATTTTACTTAAATTTAAGAACATTTAAGAAGAATGAGTTCTAAGCCTAGAAATAGATTAGAACAGTGGAAGAAAATATTGTTTCTTTCTAACCTTGAGGAAGAGAGACGGATGGGTGATGACTAGATCCCACATTACCAACTCCAGCTCCCTTGAGCCATTCTGGTACAAGGGATTGTTCACTCTTTTCCATCCCTACAAGTGATTGTCATAGGTCCAATAAAATAACAAAGCAAGATACTTCAAAAAGCTTAGCAACATTAAGCGGCTTTGACAATTTTTTTGTCAAAATGCTCAGCTTCTTTCAATGCTTAGCCTCCTCTGATAAGGCCCATAAATAAAGCATCAAACCTCAATCTCAATAAACCCTTTTCGGTTTGTGTTTCCCTCTTGGGGATACTTTAGGTAAAAAATTCCGAGCAAGGTTTGCCAAACGAGAAATGCTCACAAACAGCAGTGGGAAGCTTTACTGTGCAAGGCCATATCCAAGAAACCAAAAGCTCGAGACTGCATCTGCTGAATAGACACAAAATCATATATCTTTCGTAGTCTCAACCCAACGCATTAAGTTCCTCCACTATAAGATGTCTGGCTCCAAGGAAAACCAGAGGCCGTCTTCACAAGAATAGAATAATCTTTTAGAAACCCTGTTTGCATCTCCTTTCTGAACTATCGGAAAAGCCTTTTCTTCATTTCTCTAGTCTTTGCCCTTAAACTCAATCGCATATTAATCGTTGCCCTAAAACATGCCGTAAGACAAAAACCCTCGTCCAAGAGGGATCCTTAGAAAGCTCAGCAAATAGTAAAGCCACGACAAACAAATGAGGCCGAAAATTCTTTGCAACCAACCACTACAGAATGCTAGAAAGACGATAGCACATGTTTCCAAATGAATCAAGAGCCTCCAAAATAAATTTTCGCAATGAAAAACACCCAACGGCAACACTTGCTGATAATGTACCTCAGAAAGACGAGAAAATTAACAAAGCAATGGTCCAACTCCGGCAGGTTTGAATCCGAAACCAATTCACAGAACAGCTGCGAAGGAGAAACGGAAGATCCTTGAAGAAAGCCCAGTGCCCACTTGCCCTAAAGGGTGGAAGCCCATTGATGGATTAAAGAAGGCTGTAAATTAAAAGCTTGGAGCATGGGAATTTGACGAAGTTGGGAGGAAGGGGGCGCCAAGAATAAGAGGATTTGCGAAGAAGCGGAATGTGCCTGATTCCGGCCTACCCACAACAAGACAAAGGAATGGGAAGAAGGCAGAGGCAGACGAAGAAGAGGAGGATTTTCCGGCGGCGCCGCCTGAAATATTCACACTACCAGGATAGCGGCGCCTCCCAACCCCAGCTTGTGAATTTTAGGGTGGTTAAGGTATAATCTCTTTTTTTTTTTTCTCTCTTCAAAAAAAAAAAAAAACACCCACACAACACCCACACAAGTTTACACCCTTTTATTCTTCTTTATTTTTTGACATTAGACCTGTAGAGGTAGATACTTATGAACAAGAACAATCCTTGCACCCGCATGTGCGCACACAAACACACACACACACAGCATCACCTCCCGCATCAACAACACATATTCCTCCCCCTCGGTTCTGAGTATGACATGCCTCATCTTGTCAATCCTCATATAACTATGCATGTACCGTGTTCTGTTCTACATAATTACTTATCCTCGTGCTGCTACCCTCCCCTCTACTCTGGAACATGAAATGTGTCATCTTTTGCTAATTGTGACATAATGAGAAGACAATAGAGGCTTCTGCTTTTATTCTCCTTGTTTTAATTCCCATCTGTTCATCTGAATATCCAATACAGACAAACCTGCAAGGTCCAACAGCCACAAAACCTCCACCCTCCATGCCCTCCCTGCATGAAGATTCCAACATACAAAATCCATACCTTTACAATCATGGACCCCACGTTCGTCGTGCTTTTTAAATTCTAACATATTCTGGAAATTGAATAATAATGGACATTGTACTGTACCCAGCCTCGTTTCAAGTCTCCTTTGTTGACAACATTTCATGATGGGTGTTCATCTGACTACCTTGTGTTCAGAATAGCTACCTATGAGTAATAACCAGATTATAGCTTTCCAAGTTGTATGGATATTCCCTGGTACTCCTCTTATCTGGGATTTGGGTTTCCTTCTTTAATTTGCCCACAAGCTTGGCTGAGCAAATAAACTAAAATTTTTAGTGTAATTAATAAATTGTAGAATCATATAATAAGGTTTGTTGAAGATTTGGTTAGATATCAACACTTCATAAATGGTCTACTGACTTTGCAAGACTTTTCTAATTATCCTTCTCTTATCTTTGTTAAGAAAAATGCATAAATAAAGCAAATGTCATATATAGGCCACCATTACTAAGGAGCATGTATTTGTCTAATCCACCACTCCATATCTTTTATGATTACTTTATCTACAACTAGATGTTTAAAATAGCAATTTTGTAGCCAATCCTTCTTATCCGTAGACGATAAAAAGTTATTTTATTCTATTCTATTCCTTTTGTAACATTATGGTAATGTATGGTATTGCATTTGTTGTACTTTAATCGATGTCCATGGCTCATTAGATGCACACATTACAAGCATAGAATGACAATTTCGCTTCACTTTATGTTTTTGATTGACATGCTTACAACGTGCATTTGCCGGCAACAATTGATGGCTTTTCACCTACTTTTAAGGGTATTGCCCAAGAATATCCCAATGATTCGGACTCCACGCTACTTAGACCTCTCCTCAATCTAGTCTCTAGTATTCATTCACATTGTATTTTGATCTAAAGTTACATTCTCTAGATAAAATAATAGTAATAACTAGAAATAGGTGCTCGGCGATGCCGGGCATAAGATGATAATCTGAAAACTGAACATGTTGCAGTGGAATCGAGGTAACCGGTTCGGTTTGAAACACTAGGACTATAATCTAAAAACTAAAATAGATCCTAATAACGCGACATTTGGGCATATATTGATAGATCACTTCGTAGATGATCACACTGAAGCTCCAAAATAGCTACATTTTTGCCAACCTTTCATTAAAGCATGATCCTGTAATGGCAAAAAAAAAAACAAATTAGCAACAAATTTAGCATAATGTTTCGTACTATTATTAAACTCCAACACATACTCTACCACGGTCTTTTGCATGAATCAGAAGAGAAGTCAAATACAAATTGCAAGGCTCTATACAACATCCACAGCTACACTAATTTAATTTTTGTTTCCTTTTAATTCTTCATCAAGTGAAATACTTGAGAAGCTACAAATCATGTAGAAGTATGACTTCTTGCTTAGGCTTCAAAATGCATGACATATAAATATATGAACTTGCCTTTGACATTCTAAAGGATGTTGTTGGGCCAAATAAACAAATGATGGAGGTCTTATGACACTGGTGCTTTTAATTTATGCAAGTGTGTAAGCCACATAAAAAGGGTAGCGAAGCAAATCCACACCTTAGAATGTTAAAGGCAACCATCATATTTATAGAAGCTCCTACTTTAACAACAAATCGAGGTAAACCACGTACTTTGAACGGAGAATCTTGAAGCAATTGGTTCTTTCACAAGTACTTTCTACTTTCATTCATTTTCCTTATAGAAGTTGCAAATCTTAAGACATTGCAAGCATTGCAGTTTCTTAAAAAAGAAACCAACCTAAAATTCAAAATTGCACCTGCAATTCAGCTTGCCATTCAAATGCTTCCCTGTGCTTTCCCATTTAGTTGCTCTGGCGAAACATACACTGATAAATATGGCCCATGCCATTATATTAGAGCTAATAATATTGAAACATATATATGAATCTCAGAAAAGAAAGCATTGCCCTCTATGAAGAAAAGGTAATGAAGAACAGATAAATGAACACCGATTTCCAATCTGCATCATCTATAAGCCAAAAGAAAGAAATTACAATCGACTCATAAAAGACGATTCAATGAAGATTTTGATGGATCCTAAATTTATAGACTATTTACCTCCAAAAAGTTGCAATGGGATGAAATGAGCATGTTGTTGTCTACAATGCCGCTTTGTAGAGACAATATAGAGAACCTTTTTTGCAAACTGCAATAGAGAATATACCATTTTTTGAAAGCAGATTAAACTTTGATAGACATTTTAAGCAATCCCATACATCCAAATTAGATTACTTTATCTCCATAACAAGTCAAGCAAGTATGTAAATTTGTTGTCTAAGGATAGCCTTTTCCTATAATAAGGTTGCATATTAAACGGGAGTGTTGCAGCACTCCCGTTTCAACATTCCCTTCTAAAAAACATATGACTATTCAAAATGGTGCTTTTTGGACTTGTGTCCAAAATATCAAGGTGATTACAATTTAATACGTGCTATTTTAGCCAAAAAAAAAAAAAGAAAAAAGATAACCATTGGGCCAACATCCAACATATCAACCACTTGAAATAGCAATTTTAGGGATTATGTTCAAAACTATATGGTGATTAAAATTTTGTATATGTTATTTCAGCTACATTTATTTTTTCTAACCAACAAATAACTGGGAACACAGGACAAAGAAAGGTGATTTTGTAATAGATCATAAGTTAAATTACAAACACTAAACAGAAAGTGCAAGGTGTGAAAAAGAAGTTACATAAAATTTTCTATTGTGAAGTAGAAGTAAAAGCACCAGAGCACGCCAAATCTGTCTAGAGAAGAATCTAATCAGTGTTTTCATAAGATTTTCTACTGTGAAGTAGAGGTAAAAGCATGTCAAATCTGTCTATAGAAGAACCCAATCAGTGTTTTCGGAATTTCTATGCTATTCCGGAATAGGATTGTCGGTTGCCTGTGCACTCTTATGCTATTCTGGAATCGGACCTTGCATTCTTATGCTATTCCAGAATACAAATCAAGAGCCTTGTTTCGAATCACATGCATCACGACTTGTACTTAATTTGTCATCCAACATGTCAGTACTGCTTCAGGATGATGTGGTGGTGCAAGTCTAGAAGGTTCATCCAGATGTAGATGCTTCATGCTTTGTGCGGTCTTCCTACCGTACGTTGGTCATTCATTACACTTTGCCACCTTCTGGCAAGTGGTCTCTGCAGCTTCCGGGCTCCCGCTGGCGCTCCGTCTGGGTTTGGATGTGGAGTACCCTTCCTCCGCCGAAGGTTAGGGTGCTCCTGTGGCAGGTGGTGCACCGTTGCATCAGGGTGAATGCCCTGGTGAGCAGGTTTAGACCAGGGGTGAGTCCTTTGTGTCCTTGTTGTGGTCTTCATCGTGAGACGGTGGAGCACTGCTTGGTCCTTTGTCCTCACTTGCAGGCAGCTTGGGACTGGGTCCCGGCTCGGTTCCAGGTTCGACTGACCAGCCAGCAGTTGCTGCTGCATTTGTATCCAGGTGCCTGGCCTCTGCTACGGAAGCTAGCCTTATACTTATGTGTGGCCTGGCTTGTATGGCTGGTTTGGAGACGGCCATGGCTGTGGACTTTTCAGGGGATCCAGCAACCTTCGGCCTCTTTGATTCCCTGTTTGAGGTACAGATTGTTTCAGAGCTTCCTAGTGTTTCCGGGGTTGGCAGAGCGGAAGTTCGCCATCTGGCGTGAATTCCTGGGGATAATGGACGTTGATGGACATTTTATTCAGTAGTCGTTGAGGAGATGACAGAGTGGTGAGGTATCGCTGCCTCTTCGAGGCAGCTCCTCTTCCTCTTCACTCGCCGTGTACCATTGCTATTCTTTTAATTTAATGAGAAAGAGTTCTTCAAAGAAAAAAAAATCTTGCTTAAACATGATGTCGCAACTAACACAAAATACATGGTTATGTGCGTTCTTAAACCAGAGTCTTGTATCCAAGTCCGTCGCTCATACCCTGCATCACCATCATAAGCCTGTAGTTCTGATCTTACTAAACATGAGTTGTGGTTCACTATGCATACTACTCGTTCTTATTAGTAACATGAGAGCTTCGCAGAGGTATGCTCAAGAGAGTATCAGCAAAATGCTTTCAACTAGGTAGTATGTCCAAAGGTGTCGTCTACCTTGCTTTAAGATAAAGTCTAAAATGGTCACACTAAAAGTTGATATAGTATTGATGCATCTCACTCCATTAAATTGAATTGATGATTACATTTAAGTTACAGGGAAGCCATGTTTACAGCCCTTGCAAAAGACGAGAGTCTGAGTTCAAGATGTGGATTTCGATTTCCTATATCTAATGACTGGCCACATCTAAACCAGCCCTTTTTGAATTCTGAAACATTATTAAAGTGTGTTTCTTTGAGATGACCCAACAGGAAAAAGACCCTTGGAATATGGACGAGGAAGATTTGATTGCCTTGTTGTTGTGCCTATTATAGCCATTACTGCAATGCTTCGGACAAAAATTTTCTCTAACAAAGATTTATTGTGACCTAAAATTTTAAACTGCAGGTGGTAAACTATCTTCTGCATCCACCATGCTTTGTTTTTTTCCCAATGGATATTTTTCCTACTGTTGGTGGTGCAATTGCAATTTGTCTTCTACTTTAGGGAACTCTTTAAACGGTTATATTCTACTTCACTTTATTCTACAGATCACATGGAAGCCAATGCACTCCTAGGTGCAACCATTATGATTCTATGCTAGGAGCTGCTTTGCATGTGATTATCCATTACATATGGTAGGTTTAAAATCTCTACCACAGGACCAATTGATTACTTGAACCCGTGACCTCGGGGCAATGGAATTTTAAGGTCCCCATTACTAGACCGGTATTGGCCAGGTTTAAACCTATGACCTCGGGTGTGGCGGTTTGGTCCTGCCACTAGACCATGTCCTGAAGGACAAACATGTCCACCTTGTTGGAAGTCTCCAAGCCCTGTAGTCTTAATAAAAAACGATGTCATGAATAAAGCAACAAAACTAACGATTCTTGAGTAAAAACAATACACACATTTACACTCATGAGGTTGCGCAGTGTTGTTTGTCCTACAGAACAAGCTATAATGTTAACACAAGTTACATAATTTGTGCTTTTCTAAACAACAATAAGGTTGACAGAGTTAACAACCATGGATAAATACAATGATTTGATAAGAACATAATTTGCTACATAGGTCTGCATTCAATGTAGCTAAAAGCATTTTTATCAATTTAATGTTCCATACCAATCCAGTCCAATTCTAAGAGAAAATGGCCCTCGGTCTGTAGCTATTTGACGCCTATACCAATTTTCAACCAAGCTTTCATGTGTAGACCAACTCAACCTTTGAGCTCAATTCTTCCAAACAACTTCAGCAATATAATTATAGAATCTCTGGAAGACTGCATTTCACACAGATGTGAATTCCTCGTATGGCACATCCCCTTTCCTTATCTCTTTTGGGACTTTTTTTCATTCCAGAGGCCCCTGAAGAGATGGAACTCATCTTTCGTTTCTGCTATGAGCATGTTATCCCCAGCCTGAGTGCATATGTTAATACCATATTTAAGCTCAGAATTGCCTATGATATTTAAAAATGCCAATTTTTTTTATCAAAAGCATTACTACCTTTGAAGTGGACAGTAGCCTCTCTGCAAAAGTTGCAAACACAAACAAAAGTTATTCAGGGCACATTAATATGAAATTTGGAGAAAGAGGCACAGCCATATGGCTCTGAGTCTAAATTTACCTTTGCGTCTATGCCTTGTGAGCCACTCCTATGATTATCCCTGATGATAGTTTTCAAGTCCTATAGATTCTTTTTCTTTTTTTTTTTTTTTTTTTTTTTTTTTTTTTTTTTTTTTTTTTTGA
>JAANSK020111128.1:12693-39872 GCA_011763485.2 Isoetes engelmannii
AAGGAGAAGAAGAAGAAAAAGAAGAAGAAGAAGAAGAAGAAGAAGAAGAAGAAGAAGAAGAACTACTGTATCACTAATATATTAAAAGAATGATAATGTTACAAATCGAGCGAGGAGGAAGAAGAACTGCCCCAAAGAGACAGCTATACCTCGACACTCCAAATCAAACTCACAAAGAAGCTGCAACTCTACTGCTGTACAAAGCGGCCATCAATATCTACAATACCCAATAAGTCCCGCCAAATGGCGAACTTCCGCTCTGCTGATCCCTGGAATACAAGAAAGCTCTGGAACATCTTGTACCTAAGTCGAGGAACAAGAGAGGCCGTGGGCTGCTGAATCCCATGAAAGATCCACAGTCGCCGCCACTTCCAAATCAATAACACGAACCAAGCCACACACAGATGTAAGGCTTTCTTTCGTAGGAGCGGCCACGCAGCAGGGTACACATGAAGCAACAACTGTTGGCTAGTCAATCTTACCTCCTAACCCAGTCCCAGGCAGCCTGCAGGTGAGGGCATAGCACCAGACAATGCTCCACAGTCTCACGGTGGAGGCCACAACAAGGGCAAAGAGGGCTTACACTCGGCCTGGACCTGCTCACCAAGGTGTTCATCCTGATACAGCGGTGCACCACCTGTCACAACAGCACTCTGACCTTCGGTGGGGGAAGTGGACTCCAAGTCCACATCCAGACCGAGCGCCAACAAGAACCTGGAAGCTGCAGAGACCACTTGCCTGAAGGGGGCAAGGTGTCATGAATAACCAGCACCCAGTAGCAAGACCGCACAAAGCATGAGGCCACAACATCAGGGTGAACCTTCCAAACCTGGACCACCACATCATCCTGAAGGACTATAGGTATGTGCTGTGGAATACTCCTCGCTACCTGCTCCCAAATAGCCCGATTACTGCCCCGCAACTGAAACCGGGCTCGAAAAAACTCCCAAGAAGCTAGCTGGCCCTTCCAATACCAATCCTCGAAGGTGCTACAGCAGCCCGCCTCCAACGGACCTGCGTCCGGGCATGCATAGTGGCAGCCAAGGGCGTGCGCAGGGGGTAGAGGCACCCACAAGAAAGAAGAGGAGTGGTGATAGACAGTAGCATAGTCCAGCTGGAAAAGCACACGCACGTGGTCCCAAGCCTGCAACATCCCCGTGAGAAAAGGGGATGCATGCGGGAAAGGCCTGAGGCCGTACAACAATGCCCAGGGAAACTCCACATGGACAGACGACTTCCCAAATGCCACACAATGGTGCAAAGACTACAAAAGCAATGTCGCACCAGGAGATGACGCCCCCTCCTGCAGGATGCTCCAAACAAACTTGGACACCAACACCTTACTATGCAAAGCTAGATCCAAAATGGCCAAACCCCCATCCTCCCGGGGGCGGAGGCACTTCCACCAAGCCACCTTTACCACCGCCCCTTCATCGTCCCCGCCCCACACAAAATTCTGAACAATCCTGTCCAAGGCCTGCATCTTACCCTCATGAGTCAGCATGGCGGATGCTGTGTACACATGTGTGCTACAGAGTACTGACTTAGCAACAATGGTTCTCCCTGCCATGGATAGTTTGCTGCCCTTCCACCAGTTAAGATGCTTCTGCAGCCCCTGCAAAATCTCATCCCACACCCTCCCCATGGAAATATTGTTAGTTAGTGGAGAAGAGTAAGAGGAGACGCAGATATCAGCACCGACCAAACAGAAAATTATTTTATTCAAAAACGTCCTTAAGCCAAATACATCTTCACAAGACTCAAAATAGAATGTTTATCTGCTACAATGCGTCAACACCTACACCTGCTTTTACATATATTCTACGTACATTATGTACATACACATTTGCACCATTAACTATATTGTCTAACAAATCCTCCCCTTAATGTGCAAATGTTGTCGCTCCATCAATGCCGCGGGTTATTTTAGAAAAACTATCGATGAGACCACTCCAAGACGCTGCCTCAGATCCTCGAACTTTGTCCTAGAAAGTCCCTTTGTCAAAATATCAGCCACTTGATGATCTGTTCTGCAATGAACTAGATCAGCAATACCATTTTCAACTGCTTCTCTAATAAAATGATAATGTGTAGCAATATGTTTCGTTCTGCTGTGAAATACTGGATTTTTAGTCAAGTATATGCTGCTCATGTTATCACAGTAAATAATCACTGGTTCTTGTTGACCAAATCCCAAGTTGGCTAGCAACTTGCTTAACCACATGACTTCACAAGCTGCTGCAGAACAAGCCTTGTATTCAGCCTCCGTTGAACTTATAGACACCGTATCTTGTTTCTTGCTCAACCAACTTACTGCAGCTGATCCAAAATTGAACACATATGCTCCTACGGATCTCCTATCATCCACGCATCCTGCGTGATCAGCGTCACAATAACCCTGCAGCTGAAAGTTGCTGAATTTATCATAATTCAGGCCATAATTCAATGTACCTTTAAGATACCTTAGAACTCGCTTGGCAGCCATCCAATGAGTTACAGTAGGCTTGGACATAAACCTACTTAAGACTCCTACAGCATAAGAGATGTCAGGCCTCGTGATCGTCAAGTATATAAGAGATCCAACGAGCTGACTATATATATTACTGTCAAATGATTCTGCTTTGTCAAACTTTGACAGTTTTAAACTGATTTCAATTGGCGTGGCCAATGGCTTACATTCTTCCATGTGAAATTTCTTCAAAATCTCATGCACATACTTGCTTTGGGAAAGAAAAGTCCCTGTAGCATGCTGCCATACCTCTATGCCAAGAAAATAATGCAGGAGCCCTAAATCTGACATCTCAAATTGACTTGCAAGCATTGCTTTTACTTCTGAAATTTTTTCAGCAGAATTACCTGTAATTATAAGATCGTCAACATAAATGACGACTATAAGAATTTCAGTAGCATTCAACTTCACATATAAAGAGTGATCCGCGTCACTTCTCCTAAAGCCCTTACGCACAAGGACATCATGAATTCTGCTGTACCAAGCACGAGGTGCTTGTTTCAAACCATACAATGATTTTCCCAATTTACAAACAAATGATTCTTTACCTGGCACCTCGAAACCTTCTGGCTGCTCCATGTATACCTCCTCCTCGAGGTTGCCATGTAAGAATGCATTTTTTACATCCATTTGATGTAATGGCCAACTTTGATTTGCTGCCAAGGCAATGATGGTTCTTATTGTTGGCATTTTTGCAACTGGAGCAAAGGTTTCCTCGTAATCTATTCCTTCCTTTTGCGAGTAACCTTTTGCGACCAGTCTTGCTTTGTATTTATCTATGCTTCAGGAACAGGAGGAGCAGATTTTATGGCATGAGAGACTTGGCCATCTCTCATTTCATTGCATGGAGAAAATGAAAACAGAAAATATGGTGAGAGACTTACCTGCCTTGAAATCTATTGATTATTGTTGTGAAGCTTGCAAACTTGGAAAGATGACGAGACTCCCTTTTCCAAAAGGGAAGTCGATGCGAGCTACTAGAGTGTTACAATTGGTACACTCGGATGTTTGCGGACCTATGAAGGTACCAGCAATAGGAGGAGCAAGATATTTTGTGACCTTCATAGATGATTTCACAAGAAAGACTTAGATTTATTTCATAAAGGCAAAATCTGCAGTTTTGGAGAAATTCAAGGAGTTTCGAGCTATGGTGGAGAACATAACAGGGCACAAGATTAAGAATTTGCGCAGCGATAATGGAGGAGAGTACACATCAAATGCATTTAACGAATATCTCCGCAATGCAGGTATAAGAAGGCAGCTAACAACTCCTCATACGCCGCAGCAAAATGGTGTCGTAGAATGCATGAACAGGTCCATATGTAACTTGGTACGGAGTATGCTGAAAGGTAAGCGTTTACCTCGAAGTTTTTGGGCAGCAGCAGTACAAACTGCCGTGTATTTGATTAATAGAGCACCAACAAAGGCTCTGATACCACTTGATAGTTAGTGGAGAAGAGTAAGAGGAGACACAGATACCAGCACCAACCAGAACAGAAGATTATTCTATTCAAAAACGTCCTTAAGCCAAATACATCTTCACAAGACTCAAAATAGAAAGTTTATCTGCTACAACACGTCAACACCTACACCTGCTTTTACATATTCTACGTACATTATGTACAGAACACATTTGCACCATTAACTATATTGTCTAACACTACCAACCAACAGTGACTGGAAGATGAGAACCATAAGTAAATAAATATGAATAATATACTAAGCACCCATGGTCATAATGGCTAACTTCCTTTTTAGGACTAAAATATGGTTACAATTTTAGTGACCATTCTAGATATTCTAGACACTCCATAAAGTGGAGACTAAGTGAAACTAAAATCTAGTTTTATTAATCCCAATCTTTCTTTTATCAGCTTAAAGTACGTCCAGACTATCAGCTCCTGTTGTTATAATTGTACCATTTGAGGACTGGGTTAGTTGAGACAAAGAAGTCTCTCAAAAAAGTATACAGAATTCTGTAACCAAGAATAAGATCTTATGGAAAGATTGCTTGCTTCCTCCTTCAAAAATTTGCAAAAGAATGCAAGACTTTGTGTAGTTCTTCCACAATATTTCTGGGAAACAAGATGGTCACTGTGGGGAGCATTTCCATGCATATATTTAAAGGTTACAGGCAGTTTCATACTGACTTGTGCAAATTTCATTCGCCGTACTGGGCACATCAGGGCATATTTTCTATAAGCATAAGTGCATCCCCACTTACATGTTACTTCTTATCACATGCACATGGCATATTCCCTATAGGCATAGGTGCATCCCCACTTACATGTTACTTCTTATCACGTGAATGCCTAATTCATAGCTGTTAGAGTATGATGATTGTGCATGCTGAGCCATCCACCTGTTGCTGACATGGCATCACTACATACGCCATAGTCACGCTCACTTAGGTTAGTTCACACTAGGAGCTAGTAGGTGCTTATGCTTCTGTCCTTGTCTTTCCTTCATCCTTCAGGATTTCCTCATGCTATCACGGTATCAGAGCCTATCTGAAGGGGAGGTTAGCAAGTCGATCACGTTGATCTGCAAAACTCTCATTGAGTTTTTTGATTTGGAAGCTAAGCTCTCAAAGGCTTGGTCAGTTTGACACAGATTTTTTGAGAAATTTTGGTATAGATGTTCTAAGAAATCTGGTGTGGATTGAACCAGTGAAACTTGCTGCATTTTGTGGATTTGGTGTGAATCACAAAGTTGAAGAAGATTTGGTCGGATGTTTTTGACACACTGGGAGTGTTTGATGCGTTGGATCTGTGTCTGCAGTTGTGGCCTAGTTGGGAAGGGTCGGATCTGAATCGGATCTGGAGTCATTGCTGAGGTTTCGTGTTACAGCAACAAATTTTGTTGGATCTGGAGAGTATCAGCAACATTTTCTTTGAGTCGCCATTTGGCAAAATTGGTAACCGTAAAAAGGAAAACAGATATTGCATGCCGCAGTTATTTTTGGCTTGTGTTTTCTTTGGAGGTTTGGTGAGCTACGGCAGAGGGGAACCAAAGATAGAACTTCGAGCTGGTTTGGCTCTGGAATTATGTTGGATCTTCCGTTTGGGGAGACTTGATAGGTTTTGCGTTTTCAATTTCTCCTAGGTTTGCAATTATTTGCCGCAATCCATGAAGGAGCACGATTCTTGACAAGATTCTCAGTTATAAGTGTTGATTCTTGGAAATATTACAGTCTTTGTAAAATATCTGCACATTCTTGTAATACAGGCTTCATCACGGGTCCATTTGGTTCTCAGTCTGCTAAACAGATGCATGAGATTGTAGCTTTCCTGAAAGATAACTTTCTAAATAGTCAGAACTATGAAGAATGGAGATCTCACATGACCTGGTCGTTAATTTCACAAGATCTATGGCATGCTGCAGGAGGACAACATTTTTCCGAGATTACTCTTGATAAGGATTATCTAGTTTCAAATTCTATAAAGCTAACTATAGAATACCCTTTGAGTTTAAAGATTTGGCAAGCTACATGTTGTAGTTCCCAAGAACTCCTGGACTACTTTAGATCTGAATTTGGACAGGGTAATCAACACAAGCAGAAGCAATAGACATCTGAAATTGAGCAGGGTTATTTTGATAACTCTGAGGCAGAAACTCAGTGACTGGAGAAGTCATAGAGCTGGCAAAGGAAGCAGTAGAGCAATGCCTTCCATTGTCCATAGAGCTGTTTGATATGTTTTTTATTGTCAAAGACAATATGAATTTGCTGAAAGGCTATGATGTTTCACATATGTCACAAGACTTCCAGCTTTATGAAGGTGAATATGACAGACCTTACCAAATTTTCGGGTTAGACGAATTAGAATCATGTCATATAGTAGAGAATGCATCACAAGATCTCATTCAGCAGTTAGGGGTTTTATTGATGATTATCTTGAGGTTGCTAGTTTATCTTCACTGGTACAAAGCCTCATGTACATACCAGAGTATGCGGCGACAGAATTGATATTTGAATGTACTTGCACACCTTCTAAAGGCGGTTATGAACGCATGTATCAGAAGTTGGATTGGTCTCCATTAAGGAATGATCGCTTGTTACATGCTTCTTTCGTTATTTGGGATGAAGTATTTGAGCATCAAGTGTATACTGCAGATTTCAAAGATGAGTTGGTTCTTGAGCGTCCTTGGATGGATATTCATGAGCAGACTGCTGTTTTACATCCATTATCACCAAGGTTAGTCAACATGCCCCTTATTTGTCACTTTACATGAATCTACATACTCCATTTACTTGCACACATGATGGGAAGGTGGAGGATAATCCTAACTTGGATGATTGTTTGGGGTATATTTCTTACCCTGATATTGGAGGATTAACCAAGGAGCTGCAGGTAAGTTACAGGTTCTCGCATTTGAGAAATCAAGTATTAATTGTTCTTGATATATATGACCATCAAAGTCTGGTTACTGTCAAAGATCATGAGTTAATGGTTCAGTCTGCTGACAGTGTACCAGTTGTGGTGGATCAAATTGGAACTTCAAATAATACTTCACTGGATTTGTATGATGCTGATATAATTGGAAGATGGTCACCAATATCAGATAAGATTTATGAGTTCTATCAGGGTCTTAAATCAGATTTTTTGAGAAAGGGATATGCATTACAGAAGATACATCTTGCTGATGTGGGTTATAAGTTCCATGCTGCTGCTTATGAACAGGAGTTATTTCTGAAGTCTCATATCAGTAGTTTGAATGTCTATATCAAAAACGCACGAGAATAGTACAGAAGCAGAAAGATGTGGTTCAAGACTATGCTTTGGCAGCCATGGCTTATGCTGTGGTTAAGTTTGCTCTATCTATGAGCACTGCTTGATTTCAGGGAGGATGTTAGCATCTAGTTAGCATCTCATTCCTGTTAGTTTATTTTTTATTCTCAGCCATGCACGTCATCAGGGGGGATGTTAGAGTATGATGACTGTGCATGCTGAGCCATCCACCAGTTGCTGACATGGCATCACTATATATGCCATAGTCACGCCCACTTAGGTTAGTTCACTCTAGGCACGCCCACTTAGGTTAGTTCACTCTAGGAGCTAGTAGTGCTTACGCTTTTGTCCTTGTTCCTTCATCCTTCAGGATTTCCTCATGCTATCAATAGTCAACAATAAAGATAAAAGGAAAAATTACCTGCAGTTATTGCTCGCTTTTCTGCCTCATTAACCATATTGAGCAACATTTGTGGAACCGAATTATAGCAACTTTCGGATAGGAGAAAAAGATGCATCGAATCAACTAGCAAGTTACTAGCTAGACCAATGGATACTGCCGTCTCCAATTTATCACCTGTAAGAACCTGAACACTGCTACATCAGTTTCTTCTGTCCCGAGAGAAGGAATTTTGAAGTATAAATGTTAAGGACATAAATGACAGTTACACTCCAACAAATCCGAGCTGCAAACTTTTACTCAATTGAACATATGTGCACTTAGCCTTGAATCACTAAGCAACTTGAATTCTACGGTTTTGTTCTTGGCAATATCAATATGATTCATAATTCTATCTTTTCATTTTAATTTTTATAAACAAATAGGAATATGCTTCAATCCAAGTACACCATTATAAATATTTGCAATTTGCTCATGTGAGTGTTTTTACCGTCGTTGGCAACTTCACCAACGCGTCCTCTTGGCATGACATTCCAATTCACTTACTATTCTCAAGCATAATTTAAAGATCACTATTGCTTCCAAATACATACACAAGCCCTTTAGAGAATGTGATGTTTGGTTGCATGACCTCCCAAATTAAAGACAACGACCTTGTAACGACATGAACTTACCCAAACTTTGATTCCTGCTTGTGCTAGGAGTGTTATAGTCTCAGGCACGCCGTCCTGCAACTTGTCTTCAACAGCTGTGGCCCCTAATAAAACCTGCCATTATTCTGTTTGTGATGAGAAAGACATCAATAGAAAAATAAAAACAATTTGTCCATAAAATTTAGCACCAAAAGACCGTTATACCAGTTCACGTTCAATTGAGTCAGCGACTTCTGCCAACTTCTCCTCCCTATCCTCTAGAGATATGCTAGCAATTCGGAAACGAGCGGCCCATTTCTCAAACTCGTCAATTCCTACCTAAGGAAGAATGATAACGTCATGATTTTGCAGATATTCTTGCTGTGTTGTGCTAGATACATAATAGGGATCTTAGTTTCCTAACTAGGTGCCTTCTCATTTCCATGTCTGACAAAGCATAAAATTGAGGAACAGTAAAAAACCTCTCGTTCAGCTAGACACAATGTACGGTAACCAGCATGAGCAAATTCTTCCAGATGCTTCACTGTAGCTTCAACAAAATGGCTCTGTTCAAGTGATATCCTCTTTAGTATGACTGAATCAGCACCTTTGCAGTATAATTTTATCCTGAAAAGTACTTAAAAAGGTTAGACTTGTAAACAGAATTCATGAGCCTTGTCATTTCTAGAGAAGATAACATCTACAGGATCTGAGAACCTGTCCCTTGAGTCTTTACAGATTATGCTCATTCTCTTTCTCTCACTTGTAAATTCAAGGACAGCCAAGATCTCTTGTTTCTCCAACCCAGAGACCTGAAGTGCAAAATGGAGTCAAAATTAATTGATCTCACTTCAAGGCACTCAAACAAGTCATAAAAGGCTTCCACAAAATAAGGATATAAACTAAAGTTTAAGGTAGAAAGAAATGATAGAAGCTCCACGGAATAAAAATATAAATTAAACTCAAGGTAGAAATATATGATAGAAGCTCATCCAATACATATAGTAGTCACAAAAACCAATAATAAACTGAATTGTATAAGTGCATGAGGGAGAGATCATAAAGGGGCATGCTAAAATAAACCTGTTAGTAACACTGCCGTATTAGACCGCATGTTAAACGTACCTCACATAAGCCTATTATGTCAGCTTAGAAATTAAGAATCCTTTCTTTTGAATGCTTCCAGTAAGTTAGAAGACACCAGAGAAGAGAGAAATGGGATGAATTGTTTCATTGATAAGATAATAGGTTACAGAATAAATAGGCACATGCCACATCATCATATATACATAAGCATACACACATACATCAGCACATACATATATACATGTATGCAACAAGTTTGCATATATAGATTCTACATATTCTAGCACTCTCCCTGAAACCATATATGTGAAAATATATTACACCTCCGAACCTGTAAAAACATCTTCAGATCTATTCATGAAAATTATCCTCGAGACAAACAAAGGCAAACTCTCAAGAACTAACATTTTCAATCTAAAACTGAGGAATTATGGTAAGGTTATGATGTTTGTAGACGCAACTTAGAATATCAGGTGTCAGTTGCATCCATCAAAAACGTTTTGACCTTTATATGGGAGCTCCAGAGCATGAGAACTTTTTTGCTCGAGCTTTAAGATAGCACAGCTCAGTATTCAGCCACTCTTCAAGAGCATCTATGTAAATGAAACTCAAAGTATCCATTTCATTTAGAAACTGCACATTGCATGTTTACGGCAAACCAAACATGCAAACCAAACAAGTTCAAGCGGCTAAAGCCATAGAGGAATCCATAGATCAAGGCATGACACGAGAGCAAGGACTCAGCTGAATAATGGGATAAGCTAAGAACGTGCATCTATGGCCTCGGCTACGGGTCATTTTTGGAATGCTTTTGATGGATGCTTTGGCTGGAACAGATGGTGACATCCCATTCACCAAATAAAGTGTCTTCTGGTGTGGCTAAGGATTCTGTCATCAGTGATGATCCCAACATGGTATAACTTCTGTCTATAGTAGAACTTCCGTCTGGAATGTGCTCAGTTTGTCCAGTACTTGTGGGGCTTTCATCCTCTATCTGGTGGTGGTTGGGATATGCTTGGTGAATGCCAACATGATACAACTGATGTCTATAGTAGAACTTTCTGTCTGGAATGTGCTCATTTTGTCCACTGACTGGAGTTTCATCCTTTATGTGGTGGTAGTTGGGATAAATGCTTGGTGGTTGGGATAAAGGCTGAGTAGGCTAAGGGCTAGTGTAGAAATATATTTTTCCACAAATTTTAGAATACCCGACAAATCCATGCAGCATGTAATGCTCTAGTGATATCGCTAGAAACCAAACTTCCTATAAAATGAGCATGTCCAATGCAAGTCAGGAAAGTCAGTGATGCCGCTAGAAACTAGACTTCCTATAAAATGAGCATGTCCAATGGAAGCCAGAGAAGTTGGTAGAGACCTCAATATGCCTAAGTTAAGCGGGCTCTAGGTAAGGAATCTTTGATCGAGGAATAGATTAGACTGCTTACTCAAATACAAACTTAAATCTCTCAAGCAGGATTTAATATACGTAAGTCAACATCTTAAAGAGCAGGGTCCATAATGTGTATTTTTGAAGCACCATGATATCACATGACGTCCTTCGCATGTCATTTCACATTTTTGTTCACTTTAGTTTCCAGTTGATTCAATCAAACTGAGCGTGTCCTGTCATTCTCCTCTCACACTCCCACCACTTATTTTTCTTCAAGGTCAACAGGAAGAACCAACTAAATAAGCAAATAGTGCAACTCTTTCTTCATCCAATTTTCCGTCATCATCAGACATGGATGGTATTAAAAAACTGAAAATCCAATTTATTCAAAGAGATGGTTAAGAAGGCCAGAAAGACTACTTTGAATTTGCTGTTTTGTACTTCAAGAAGTATATCCATGTAAATGTTCTATGATTACCAATGAAGCTAAGACAATATTTGGATATTTGGATTGACAGAACAAACAGAACTATCTTCAATGTCAGGAACGGGAATCTGACTTGCAGGCTTCACATGAGTTGAACAGTGCTCAAATTTCAGAAGACGGCACCATCTTCGTGGCTTGCACCATTTTAAGAGATATGAACAGATCTTGGGCATGTTGATGAGTCTTTCCCCTTATTATATACAGATCTGATTTGTAATAGCAACATAGAAAACAGAACACTTATGCCAGGGACACATGAACACAGGCTATGCCACTAGCATACAAACTGCCACATCATCATATTTGGTAGGGTCTGCCCTGGATGACTAGCTCAAGGTGCTAAAGAGATGAAGCAAATGTGTAATTATGACCATTGTTTAAACATACGTTTATATATTGTAATTATAACCATTGTTTAACATACGTTAAAAATCCGGCCAAGTGGAAGATGAGCATGTTTTCTTACATTGCTCAAAATATCAGCACATATGAGACCAATATGGCATTTGTCAGCCAAATTTTCATTCTCTATTGTCATTAGATCCTAGACAATTAGGATGTTTTACGAAATCAGTAGAATCTCAGAGGGTTTTTGCTCAGCCTAACACAATAATAGGCGTTATTCGTTGTAATTGTTGTTTCATGAGCTTTAGGGCCCAACGAAGCATGATAATATTGTTATTATTATTATTATATTAGTATGTAATATTAGTATCCACAGTAATGTAACTGCTACTCTCCTCATTTAACAATACATCCGGAAAAGTCCGTTTCTGGTTTCAAGAACACAATCATCTGAATAAAGTATAACCTTGGTGTCAATGGCAATCTCGTCTGGTTCCCTTTCAATGAGTTGATAACCACATAATGCAGCACCCTGCATACAACTTAAGAATGTGTGTTCCATTTAGAAAAATAGAAGACTTATATTAGTGTGTAAAAATCAGAATATACTTACTTGTACAAGAGCTTCCTCATCTGGAGAAGTTGTTTGATACTTAATATTGCCCATTGCGCCTCCAGAAGTCACTGGCACTACCGTATGACAAGTAGCAAGATGATAAAAGAATGCATGACATCTTTGAGCTTGTGAGTCGGTAAGAAAATTCTCTTCTGTGCATTGTAGTAGCTGTTGAAGTCTCTGGTCTTCATAAACAGTATGCACAGATTCATCTTTGATAGTACTACAGGAGCTCGCATTGCCATAAGTGACACCACCAATAGAGCAACGGACAAATGCCATCACATTTTGTGTTAACGTGCCCGTTTTGTCTGATAAAACATATTCTACCTGCTTATAAAATTTGGTAAATGAATAATAAGAGTTTATATAAAAGTATAGTCCATAGACCTAAACCAATGATTATATTTGCAAAGACAAGATCATATGTATTACAAATATGTTAATGTGTTCTATGAAAGGTTAGCTATGGACCCCAAGGGTCTGAAATGGCGTGATAATAAATCAAATCAAATCAAACAATAGTATACAGAATTGCGAAACTCCTCGTCAATAGGTTCGAATTGAAGTTGAAAAATGCTTTAAACTCCACCCAACTCCTAAGTATTAAAGTTGACAACTGCCTCAAGCTAGTGCTGGACCACAAAAGATGCAACATCACCTCTTAACAAGCCTCGTCAAGTATGCTGAGTGGTTCTAAGCAAGTACAGATCTTCCTTGCATCTGAAGAGCTATATATACATCAACCCTCCTCCCAGTCTCCCTTTCTTCTTTCACTTTTTACCCTTCCGAAGGAAGACCTTTATCTTTCTATATCTATCTCCTTCCATGTGCTAAAGTTGCATCGGCACATCAAGCTTCTAGACACACTTTTCCAGCTAGCGGTGCACAAATACTGGAGGGTTCACTATTGGTCAACTGGTAAAAATGAAATATCGGAGTAGTCGTGATGGAAAAGTATCTATTGGATGGAATCGGATAGATGATTGTTGGCTGTTAGCACTATAGCAAATTGCTGGAGAGAAAAAATTTTATAGTTGGAAATTATATTAATTGGCCCCCAAAGCATATCTCCTTCTTGCCTAAAGTCTACTTTTTAAAATGAGGATGCAATACATTTCATAGCTTCAATATCCAAAACATATGATAATTCCATGTTTCAAATATTAAATAGCATAAATGTGATATGTCATACTTGGCCAAGCTCTTCATTGAGATAAGTTGTGCGTGCTTGAGCAGGTGTATTTGTTAGTTCATGATACATTTGAATGTCTCTATTCAGAAAGTAACACTGTAGCACCTTCACAAATTCCAATGTGACGTATAGAGATATTGGTATAAGCTGGTTCAGAAGTATCATAAACCTGCAGAAGCAATTTGCAGAGCCATTAAGGTTGGCTACAATATCCATTTCTTGTAAATCCATGCATATTTGGAAGGCATTTCATTTCTTGAGTAAGTACATAATTAATACGACAAAATGATATATATTACAATGACAGTATGACCCACAATGGCCTGTATAGCTCGTCAGATTGTCCATTTGCAAGCTTGAACATCTACAACGTCTACCGCTGTTGAGCCTGATTCCTAACAACAGGACTACATCTTTTGTCCAACATACACCCAAAACTCCAAACTACTCTAGCATGTCGCTAGAAACATATCTCATGATCTGCCTGTTAGTGTACGCGACAAATGTGACATCTGCATACAGAAACCGTAGCTCTTTCCATGAAGAATAGAAGCCTATTACCAACACGGAATCTATTGCTTGGTTGGGTAATATGGGAAGGCTACACAATACAGCATTTCACATCCTATGAGAAGTGAGCCAAACCTGCAACCCTGCACGTATGCCCCACCAACTAGCAACATTTCGGCTACAAAACATTCTAGCAACTGAGCAGTATAAACATTTATAAGATACTTATGGGATCTCGTGACGTTTTTTAACTGTTTCATAGGCTGAGCAGCTAATCAAACAAGTGTTTGTCTTCTACCTCTAGTGTTTCGCATATTTTGCATTTGTGCTCTTGGCATCTTTTATCAACGTCCACACGCAACATGTAGGGGATGGGAGCTAACTCTAATCTGACGCATCTGAGGCCTAGATGACATTGGCAAACAATTCACTAACTATTATGTTGTTTATGTAATCATAGGTTTTATTTCTCGTCTATAAAGTCTATCTTTCCCAACAATCGTTTGAAACGGCATGAGGTAATATTTGTCATGATTTAGAACACATGTATGTGGCAGACAAGTGGACCTCTTTGAAAGAATTATCCACCAAAAGACAGGACAATTCTTGAATATATCCAAAGATGGTTCCCTTCGAGTCCTGGATACTTAAATACCTACTTGTCACATAACCTCAGGATTGTATTGGGGCAGTTCATATCTCTTCTCATCAGTCACAGATTGATGCTGGCCATCCTAAGGGCAGGCCACATGAACAAAGAATCTGGGAAATGTGCAACTTAGGGGCAGCAGAATCAAAAGAACACTTTTATCATTTTGTGTCCAGCCCCATACCCGACACCGATATAACATCACTGGATGGACTAGAGCCCAATATAAGTGAAAGTGCATAGCCCAAGTTCGAAGTTGGATTATCTGCAAATGGCTTATAATCGGTTATCATTTTGTCAGATTTGATTGCTTGTCTGAGGCCAATCACTTACGTCAAACATTACTGCTGGTTTGAGGAAGATTGCTTCAACGGTCCAAGCAAAAAGCTAAGACTAATTCAAAATTACCTTATCCAATTCAACAGTCCAACTCTTGAGGAGCAAACGACGAAGACTCAATGTTGGTATTATACTAATTCAAAATTACCTTATAAATTGGACAATAACTCCAGCAAAATGTGATCCAACATCTTCAAGAAGATAGTAATGTCCCTGTTGAAGATGCAACCATACAGCATGCCCAATGGCCAAGCCCATAGAGACCACTATTTGGAAGAAAAATAAACTGATTACCAGAAAATTTGTCTGTTTTTCAAGCTGAGATACCTGCACATGTATTTGCAAGTTAGTACTGGCACATGCAGAACTTACTTCTAATTATACTACCACAACTTTGGACCTTCTTGCAAGTGATAGATTATATCCTTTAAGAGCAAGATGAAGAGGTTGTGGAACCTTGTATTTCAATCATATAATCTTGTATTTCAATTTTATCAAGATGCAGCTTTATAAAACTAATACCTTTCTTGGTGCAGCGATCATGTTTTGCATGTACTTTGTATCAGCACCCGTAAACACCACGGCCCCAACTACCCATTGTGTGTTTCTCAATGTGGCACCTCTCAATAAGATCTGACTCACGTCTAATGGCATCACTCCATGATTCTACAAACATCCATGTTGGTTAAACTCTTATACCACTCCTTTTTCTACTTTACAATGGACAACCCTATCGAGTTATCAAAATAGCAGCAAAGAAAAGAATATTAGACATTAAGAAATATTAATGTAATGGACAGAGGTCTAAGAAGCACTTTCAAAAGCCATAACGGCAAAATGACATAGATATGTGACCTCATTTTCATACATCCACCATAGAGGATGGTCCATTTTATGGGTTTGGAGGTGCATTTCTGTGAATCCTATGGTTAGAGACTTATTTCTTGCCCTCTGTGGCTTTATATACATTACTTCTCAAGGAAGATGTGGGGTATACTTCTTTTTTCCTTGAAAACTTATTCTTTGAGCAGTTTAACATGTTTACAGTGCAGGTTGAAAATGAATAAGGAATAAAAATACAATCCTTAACAATGGACAATGGAGGAGAGTTTAAGTTTCTAGAGGATCAAACATCAACTAACCCAGCATACTCATCTTGTCAGAATAGCATCAATGGAGGGATAGTAGGACCAATTTGTAGTATGGTACAATGTCTGTTGAGACCAATCACGTAAATGGAAGTAAGGCTTATATTCACAACGACGGATGAAATTTGATGACAAAGCTAAGTGTGCACCTTTGTTGAATATAGCAAGCAAATTGATTATGGATCCAGTTATCATCATATTCCTTAGATGTTATATCTGCTGAGTTATTGCAGGTTGAACCAAACACAGAGCTAAGGATGAAGATGAGGGAATTATTTTGTCAAACATGCAATAGCCACAAATTCAACCTGAGAACAACAAAGATGCGCAACACCCTGATTTTCCTAGTTCCATCCATGAGAGTACGTAAACACGTTCATGGACAAACAAGACCCCAGATTGAAATTATGCCTGTACATATGTCGATAGCAATTTAAACACCCCCCATCTTACCAGATGAAAAGAAATAGGGGAGAATGTGAAGTTTAATTTGCGCAATGATCACGCACTTGCAAGTCATGATAAAAAATGGAATGGATTAATAAAAATATTATAGACTGCAAATAGATTTTACAGAAAAAAAAAAAAAAACAAATGCAGATGAAACCTTGATAGGCATAAAACCAGAAAGACGCAAATGATTTTGCTCAGGGGTAAGGTGCACTAATTGTTAAGATGCAACTAATTGGAATGGTATTGCCTTAGCTGCTTGCTTTGGCAGGAAGTTACACCAGCCGTATCAAAAGCACATTCCTCAATATCGAGCTTAAAGAATTAGTGTTCATGCAGCAGCCAAGCAAAAATGTGAAGGGTTTTTTGCCGATTGAAGAAATCCTTGTATGATTTTTTTTAGCAATCACCTAGAGTATGGTATACAAAGATTGATGCTCGTCTTTTGAACGATTTCCATAGGACAAGTGTGAATACAAATCTTTGACAAGTATAAGGGAAAAGAAACAATACCCAGCATGGTCTGTATTATCACTTGAGAATAATAGGTAGTCGAAGCAGCTTATTCAAGCTGAGATTGAGCAAGTTAGGATAACATTTGAGATAAAATATCTTGGTTTGATAAGGCATTGAAGTCTATCAGAATTCAAAAGGCATCTTCATATGTCAAACAATTATGGAAGCCATTTATTGCAGAAATCTGGAGTGCTACTACACCTATGGAAACAAGACCAGAGTACGTGATCTTAAAGATGGCAGATCAATTTAATAATGCACAGGTACATAGAGAGATGATAGGAAGCCTAGTGATAACATCGCCCTACAGAGAATGATAGTAGTGGTTGCCAAAATATAAAAGTAAACTTTTAGGGTTTCTTATGGTTAATAGAAACTAAACCAGAAGGTTAAAGTTTTTAACCTCAAGTGAGATTGCGCCTTCAAATACATAGAGTCGATTATTTGGTTGTTCGCATTCTATAGTCAACCCAGTGAATGCAACCAGTGACAAGTCATCATCCTCAAGGCTCGATGCGGATGAACGATAGAATGCATTGCGTGTTTTGAAATTTGTCTCGCCATCTAGGCTTGCCGTTTCAACGTATGCAAGTCCTGTCTCGCCAAAGAAGATAAGCATATAAAACACCTTCACATTAATAAAAAATAACTAATCCCAATATTACCTTGAATATCAGAAGAAAATAAGAGAACAAGATCAGCAGGGAATTTGGAGTCCTGCTGTACACGAACAATATCTCCAACAGACACAGAACTCCATTTGATATCAATAAATGTATCCCCAGATAAGAGTTCTACTGTCCTGTTATTTACCTGTAACTTTAAGAAGTTCAAAACTTGCTAGGAAGACGAAATAAAGTAATATAGACAAAAAAAAACCATAACCATTTTTGAGATCACACTTGCAAACCATTTTTAACAACCAAGGTAAACCAAATATGTACATCTGACAATATTTGGTAGCCTAGCATATACTTCTAGCTGGTTAGAAATCTAAACAAGTTGCTTGACAAAGGATACCTCTCTTATGTATATAAAGATCATGAAAGCTATTGTACGGTTTTTCTAAACATCAGTCATTTAGTTAGCAGATCTTTGCAGCTGGGCTTCTATGTTTCAACTTGTTGTCCCAACAAGATGTCGTACAAGAATTTCCATCCACGCTTCAAAGCTGATCTACAGCTTCAATCGCAGAAAAAGAATTCTGCAATTCATGAATCTGCGAGATGGAATATGGCAAAGGTGTTGAATAGGATATTACATGAACGTTGTAAGAACCTAGCAGAGCCATAACTCTGACAGGTTTAGAGCATTGGTAGGTAAAGGCAAAAATCCTTTGTTCAATTCATGATGCAAATTTGATTTCAGTAGATAAATTAACCCACAATCATTTCCATGTTCCACATAAAACATTTTTTCCATGATGGAATCTTAAGGTCATTATTGTGCATTTCAATTTTCTAATCTAACCTTCTAATCATTTCACTTGAGCTTTAATAAATTTATGGTACCTCATTATCAGAACAATGCCGCTTATAGTCTTCGTATGCTTCTTTGGTTGCATTTATAGCAAGCACAAATGCCAATGGTGCAACAGTAGTTACCCAACCAGTTGGGGAGAGTCCGGGTATGACCTGGAAGACTACAATGAGCAGAAAGTACAAGTTGGCAGCACGAGAAAATTGCCCAAACAAATTGATAGGTAAGAATGTCGCGATTGTGTATTTTGATGTCACAAGTTTATTGCTACAAAATCTGCACATACATTTAGAAAAGGATGAATTTTGATATAAAATATAAAGCAAGGGCCTATGTACTCTAATAAATAATCCATAGCATCCTTTTTATCCAGTTAGAGCTCACGGCAATTACTGAAGAGGTAAGTACCCTACATGCTTATGCTGTTATTAAGTACTTCAATAGTCTAAGAGAGATAGAAATCAGGCAAATGCTCAATTTGGACTAACCTGTTCAAAGCATGAGAACGAGCACTCTCTGTGGCATGGATGTGCACAACTCTGGTTTTGTCTTCCACATCTTCCATCTCCCGTTCTCAACCACGTGTTTAATTTCTAGGCATTCTGACCTATGCCTTCAATCAACCTTCATTCTAATGTGCCATAATTTTGCCTTTCCAAAAAATCACATCAAGGGTCTTCATTCTTCTGGCGTTTTGTCCAATGAACTGAATTGAATTGAATTGCATTGAATTGAATGGATTTTTAGCGTCCACAGAGACCAATAGGCCTATGGGACCCAATCAAAAAAAGCACAGCAAACATATTACTGTTAGGATTAGAAAACCCCACCCTGAAGGGAGCTGCCATGTTGCGATCATATATATAAGAATCGCATTTGGATAAATGTGACCTGCTGCCACAGCCCGTTAGTTTACACCTCATTTTGGTTGTCATTCCTTTTCGTTATCTCCCTCAAATTCCTATGTTCCAAACGTTGATGGTTCTCCAAGCCGTCCTGTTCATCCATGTCAACACCATAAATGTATTGACATTACAACTAGTAAATTGCACATGCCAATGTTATGAAAAGGGCACATACAGAACATTCTCACATAAAGGAGCTTAAAAACACCCAAACAAGACTGTATATGATTACATAAGAATGATTTCAATTGGTCGACCTTCATTAGTCATGACATCACTATGACTTGAACAAGTTGAGGCAAAGACGAAATAAGAATTACCCCCAGCCATGTCGTGAAACAAAACACAAGAAACTTCTGGATCTGGAAAACATCGTGTAGCTACAAGGTAAGCTAGCCCTAAACTCACAACAAGGGTAAATAAGCAATTCCATGCACCTTAGAAATGTTCACACATTCGTCTTCTCTCACACATTCGTCTTCTCTTTATCCTTTCCATAATACATGTGTGAGATTCATAGCTATGTAAAGTGCTTGAGGTTCCCATGTCCTTATCGACTCTTGTGTTTTTTTATGTAGATTCCTTGTTTTTGGTTATCACTATTGGTGCAAGGTGATAAATACACTGTTGGTGCAAGCTGATAACTAGGTATTAATACTGTTCAACCTATCTAAGCCCGATGAGGTGGTTCCACCTATCTAAGCCCCGATGAGGTGGTTATCGATCTTCGCCTCGGCTGATAGCTAAAATGTGTGGCCTCGGTTGTACGTCCTCGGCCAAATATTTGGCACGTAAGGCCTTGGACCTCGAGCCTCGGTCACGCATTTTTGGTTATTAGCCTCGGCCAGAAATTTTTGGTATTTTTCGTTATTAGCGTCGGCCAGACTGATAACCTTACCTTATTAGACTCTCGGCCAGACTGATAACCTAACCTTACCTTATCACCTAACCTTAACTTATCGTACTCTCTTGCGTAAAGTGAGAGTCCTTGGTTTTTTGCTATCACTAGTTACCAGTAATATTCCATCACTTTCTCGTGGAATCATGTGATTTCTCATTGCCCTGATATCTGATTTCCTCCATCATTTAAAGTGCTATACTATTCTTGTGAAATCTTATTTAAAGTGTATTTACTTCTTGGGATAATGAAGTACATTTACATTCTTGCACAAAAGGAAGTACAATAGACACCATTTTGTTTGTTGTTTCCTTCTTTCACAAAAGGAATACTACGAGGGATTATAAAGGAGATCAAGACAAATCTTATGTCGGCCAGGATGCACTTTGGATGATTTGCATGACTGAAATAATGGTTGCTCATGATTCGTAAAGAATATTCTCACGATGGTCATTAAGTACAAGGACTGTGATTAATTCTCTGCCATAGTATTTGCGTACTATGGTGAATTCTATGAACTAAAAGTCATGTTCATGGATTATTGCAGATTGTGCCAACCGGAACTTCCTTCTTAATACCTAAACTGTGTGCTTAAAACCTACATTCTAAAGAAACGGGTAAAGGCATAAGGAAGTCTGTAGACACCATTTTGTTACTTCTTTTTTCACACAAGAAAGACTAGGGGAGATAATGAAGGACACTCAAACAATTAATCCTACCAAAAAATTGTGGTTTGAAATAGTTCTAGTTTTAGATGTTGATGACATAATAATTAATTGGCAAGGGAAGCCACTTGTTGCAACAAATCAAGAATCATTGAAACTAACTACGACCTTGGTTTGCCTTACTTTTACAGGGTGCTCTAACACCTCAAGCCTGTCATATCTAACCCAAAGTAAGTATATTAAATAATTGTTTGATAGATTCTAATTCGAAGCAGGTGCTACTCCTTATAAGCAGACTGTTCAATTAAAACAAAATGCAGGAGCATGTGATGCTACTTCATTTGAATAGTTAGTACATATCTAACCACTCGTCTAGCTATCTTTGTTACACTAGTCAGATCATGCAGCATCCAAGGAGGAGACATAGGCTTGTAGCTAAAAGTATTTTGGCTGATCATGCAGCATAGAAGGAAGAGCCATTGGCTTGTAGCTAAAAGCAGGCTTAAAAGGTCGTCTCCGCAGCTGCACATGGATGCAAACTTCGTATTTGGCAAGCCATCCTCCTCCCCCACACACTATAAGTTCTAAAGACATATATATCATGCTCCTTATAGCAAAAAATAATCTTCCATTGCGGTTGCACATTGTGCATGAATCCATCAGCTAAATTTGACGAGATTCTTTAATAAAAAGCTCCAATGAAGGAAAATGAGTTTGCTCACTGGTTTCGTAATTGGACTCTAATGGCACTACTCGTAGGTTACATGTTTATATATGTTTTTAGAGCATTGTACAAGTAGCCTATGCACTATGCTTTCTAAACAAATGCTTACTTATTCCTGAGTTGAGATCATAACGAACTTAGAGAAGTAATAACTCCACCGTATTATACTGGACCATGCTCCCAAGCATCTGCAACAAAACGGAAAATATATAAGAGTGATTAAATCAAACTTTAGAACACCCCTGGCAAATTTGTGTTTATAAATTGCAAAATAGTCAGCAGCGTTGGAGTGGCTGCGTCCAGCCAGCTCAGAATCGTTGCATTCATCTGCTACAGAATCCTATGCCCTAGGTTTTTGGGTTTCAGAAGATGCTGTCTTGTCTAAAGAACTGTTAAAGATCCGAAATCTGGTTTAACCAGAAATTTATCGCATTGAAAGAAGAGAAAAAAATGGCAACGTACCTCTGGATTAGGCTGCGCTTATTCCAAATCTGTTCGAATTAGGCTCAAACTTCCCCATAACTGCTGATTAGGCTGTCATCGCCAAAACTGCTTAAAACTTCCCCAAAACTGCTGCGAATTAGAATGCAAGTTTTTTTTTTTTTGTTTTCGGCAACACAAGGAACAAATCAGGTGTTGAAATCGTGCAGGAGGATCAATCGGGGGTATCCTTAAGAACCCTAATTTTTGCCGTTGTTCGATGAATTTAGTGGCCAGGTAGCCCCCCATCCAGGATTTTTGGGGCGCGCCAAGGATAAAATGCTCAAATCTGATTGGGTTAAGCCAGATTTATACACGTGGAAACTTAAAATTTTGATTACCGGCCTCCACATCAGTTAAAACTGATGTTTTTTAAGCACTTTTCCACAAACGTGAGTCGAGGGTTTCTTGCACGAATTTTTTTTTTTTTTTTTTTTTTTTTTTTTTTGTTTGTTTGAAGGAAAGAGGTTTTTTTTATCATTAATATAAGAAAACAAGTACAATAAGGCAGCTACCCATGGTGGAAGGCCAATGAGCAGTCCTGGAACTGAAAATGAACATAAACATAAAAAGATGGTGTGATCTCAATATAGAGATTATAGTTGACCGAGTACCATACAAATTCCACTGATTAGAGAGTAAGTAAGTGATGATCAGTAGAGTAGAAGCATTAGTCAACAGAGCTTCTGCAGCAGAACTTTGACTTTGTGCCAGAAGTCTATTGTCTCGATGAAGATACCAGGAAGCAAAATTCCCCATAGTGTGAGTTACCTGGAAGCTCCTGTTACTGAACCAAGGAGCCAAAAAAATACCTGCACAGGCCAAAAAAGGTGAAAAGGAAGTGAACTCAGAAGGTGTAAGTGTGTATGAACTCGAAGTCCTCAAAGACTTCAGGCTGGATTATGTGGCTATTCTTCTTCATTCCCCAGCTCAATTTGTCAATCAGGAAGTCAGAATTGCAAGTAGCCATAAGCAGAATCAGTGTCCCATATGCATCAGCTTGTCCTCTATGGTAGTAGTAACATTCCCTGTAATGCTCAAACTGTCTTTGTGTCATAATCTGATTGTTTCTGCTTATGAACCAAAAGAGATTTATCATCTGGTAGACTGAGCTGCAAAATTCTTCTGTCCATTTCATTTCTTTTGGAGGCACAACCATGTTTCTGAGAAAGTACCTGCTTTTGTCAGCTTCCATCAGCATGTGATCTATCCCTGTTAACAAGTCCTGGAATGGCTTTTGCCTTTACCCTTTCCATTTCCTTTATTGTTGTTAGAGCTGTCAGCTGAACTACTTGAGGATGTATACAACTTAGCCTCAGTCATGTCAAATTCTACATCAAATTTCAATCTGCAGAACTCGAGATAATCTAGCAAAATAAAGTTAAGCATTAGAGAAGGAATTGAGAAATTTAAGCTTAAATAAATTATAAATTCCATAATACTCTCCTCCAATGTTGTCCCATTTTGTATCGTAGGAGGTGTCCCTGTTTTTGCATTTGTTCTTATGAGTAGTAGCAATGGATTCTAAGTCATAATTGATATGAATCTTAAGCCAGACCAAAGAAGATGACTTTTTCCCAATGAACCTAACCAGATTATTTGGCCTGGAAATATTGAATGTATTTTCAAACTAGATCCAGAAATTATCGAGTTTGGGACAAACAAATATGTGCTCCATAGATTCAGGTAGATTGCAACCAAGGGGGCAATCACTGGAAATCAAGTTTTGGCTAGAGATAAAGTGCTTTTGATAGGACACTAAATTAGGAACACTTTTATTGGCTAGAATCCAGGTAAAATAAGATACCTTTGGAGTACAATAGGAATTCCAGATACTTTGAAAAAGATTCATTTCTTCTTCAATCCAGTTTTTGGAAGCTTTTAGCATAAAAAGGCGGCCATGGAATTACTGGATCTAACTTGAGGAAGGGACTTGTAGAAGTCTCTAAATTCCTTGCAGAAAATCTGAGACTCTAGCAGACTGCAGTTGAATTTAAAGGGGGTATTACCACATCTCTTGATTGTGAGCTCAGTTTTGGTAGAGAAGATCTGGGGTTGATGGTCAGAGATGGAGGTCGAGTCATCACTGGTAACTAAGTAGTTGTCCCAAAAGGGACTGTCCACGTTAGAAATGTAAAATCTGTCTAAAGTGCAGAAGACTCTACTCTCTCCTTTTTGTTTGTTTGACCAGGTGAATTTCGCAAAGTGAAGGAGGTGGTCATCAAGCAAATTATCCCAATTCTCTCTTTCAATGGATGACATGTTAAGATTTTTCCCAATCTTTAAGTCCTAGGAGGGGTTGTTGTTAAAGTCTCCACCAAGAATCCAAGTACTTACAGTCTGGTTGGACATTCAGCTGCTAATCATTCCAGGCTTTCTCTCTGTCCTTAGGGTTTGTGGAAGCATAGATGTTAATAATTCCAAAGATATTATCATCTTTCCTCAGAATGACAGCCTGCCAATGTTTGCAAGGACTATTAAAGATGTGACAGTGATTAATGTTCCTCCAGATAATGCAGAGACCACCAGAAGTTCCAGTAGCTTCAATCCATATGGATGAGCTACAGGGGAGATCCAATTGGCTAGATTTGAGCAGATTCAGATGGATTTTCTTTATTAGTATCAGAATCAGATGCACGGTTAGAACATGACTAAAATTTAGTACAACATCCTTTTTTACATTTTGCAGGAGTATCTAGAATAATCAAATTATCTTTATTACTTGAACTAAGAACTTGCCTTGAGGGGATTTGAGGAGAATTTCCTTTTTCAGGTGTCTGCTCAACATCTTGAGTTAGAGGAACAAACTGAGGAATGTCATGTTCATCCAATTCTGGAACAATGATCTTATCTTGAATCCCTGCCTGCTGTAGATGACTGTTACTATCAGGTTGTGTTCTATTCTGAATAACCATATCCTTTTTTCTACTGTCTACATATATGCCATCTTGCAATCCTGACAACTGAAGTGCAATGGTTGGGGAAACAGAAGAATAGGTTGGGGGGTTGTGATCTTTTTTATCAGAAAGGTCTATAAGATCATTTGCTTTGGTGGCTATAGGTGAGTGGTTATGTATGGGAGGAAGTGGAGGAGGTGGAGGTGGAGGATAAGAATTGGATGAGGGTATGGCAAGAACATCTTCTGGCTCTTCTGAGTCAGCACAGTAGTCTTCAGGTAACTCTGATAAAATATTGAATTTGAATATAGAATCTGCTCGTTTACTTGAGTCAACTTCTGAGTCTAGTTTGGCTGCAACCTTCTCAGCAATAGGAGGAGGAGGAGGTTCTGGCAGAGTTATCTCAGTAGCTCGATCTTGAGTTTTGTTCTCTCTTGTAGCAGTAGGTATGCTGCTCAGAGTTTTATTTCCAGCCTTATTGTCTATATTTTCTTTTATTAATGATACCTCTTGATCCTTCATTTTTAGACCAGGTAGTGAGTCTAAATGTGAAGGCCTTGCATTGGAAGAAGTGAACTTCTGTTTGGAAGAGGAGGCCTGGTGTAGATAGTTGATTTTGCTATCAACCTTGATGGACTGTAAATTGTGATGAAGATCATACTTTGCATGTTGCTGCATTGGAGCATTCCCCTCGAGCATCTTCCTGTTGTGCTCAATTTCTTTCAAATTAGCTTGTAGAGCATTTGATTTCTCGTATCTCGAATTATCCTGTTGAGCATTGAAATTCCCTGATTTGTGTTGAGGCTTATCTACCACAGCTGTTCTAGCAGGATGTATGGTGATGCCTTTATTTAAAACATGGACAGTAGGATTAGTCAGCATGGATTTACCAGAAGTCTGAGAGTATGATTTATATTCATCCTCTTTTTCTTTCTACCTTGCTTTTTCATTCTCTCTGAGGACCTTTTTCTTGTGAAATCGCCTTGCACTTCCATTTGTATTTCTCCATTGATGTTCAATCATCTTGTTGCTGGGTTCTTTTTCTGTATCTGAGATATGAATGGAATCCTTAGTTTGTTCTGGAACCTTTGAATTCACAGTCTGGCAGCCTTGCTTTAAACCTTGGTCAGCACATCTATGATTATATCCATGTCTAAAATTACAAGACTGACAAATGTATGGCAGACCAATCCATCTGAGTTGGAGGGAAGTCTTAGAGCCAAAGTAGTCAGTGAATGAAATGGAAATAGGAATGGCTTTGGTTATGTCAACCTGTAGATAACATTTTGGTGGCATAAGGGCAGTAATCAGTAGAAATATATGTGCCAAGGGAGTTACATATAATTGAGAAACAGTCTTCATTCCAATATATGGGGCTTAAATCGTTCATAGAAATGGATGCAACACAAAGGGAGTCAAACTTCTCAAGAGCTAGATTAGGACACCATTTTAAAAAGGAGAGGTGGAAGGTGTCACATGTAAAAGTTCCTGATTTTAGAAGATAGGTAGCAGTTCTCGGGCTTCCACATTCGACCATAAGATATGGATAGTTGAGCCAATATATGGAATTAATGGTTACCCCTTTATGCATTTTAAGAAGCTGATCCCATAGTCTATCAATTTTAAGACCGACCGAGTCAACTCTCATGACTACTCCCTGATTTGACAGAGGCTCAATTTTGGAAGCAATCAAAGGTGAGTTCAAGGTAATACCTTTGAAAATTTTTGTAGTAGGAGGAGCTTGTTTCTTCAAACGGTCAAGGTCTTTGGCAAGGTCATCATTGGTAAGGTACATCCGAGTAAGGTCCAGTGTCCTTATTCTGACTGCCACGAGGTACAGGAACTCCATTAGCATCCAGGACAGGGATAATATGATCTGGCCCTGGATCTTTGGTGAGATTATCCCACTGAGGCGGATAAATTGTGAAGTGATCTAATTCCATGTTTTTTTTCTTTTGAAAGAAGAGGAATGTCAGAAAAATCACCAAATTTTGGAACCAGAGATGAATCTTTAAGAAAAGAACTTAAATGGTGAAGGAGCACCTTTTTTTTTTTTTTTTTTTTTGAAGAACTGTGTCATCAATAAATTAAAAGAATGGTAATGTTACAAATCGAGTGAGGAGGAAGGA
>JAANSK020111129.1:0-26588 GCA_011763485.2 Isoetes engelmannii
ACCTATTTGTAGATTGGGGTTTCATGGAGTCCAATCAGATTGGGCCACGTGGCACATTAATTAATTAGATGTCATAACTAATTAATTAAATGCAACAAGTGAGTCCAACGTACCTGACATTAGTACCCCTATGTCGTATCCCAGTGACATGACATGTATGATACGGTATTTATGCCCGTATACATACGTGGAACGTCACAATTAGAAACAAAATGAAGAAATCTACTTATTTCTTATTATCATGAACTTAGTTAATGTGTGGCTGCTACAAAATGTTATAGTCTGAGTAGGGCCATAGTATAGTAGATCACCTTGTACGATAAGACTATAATTTTTGTGAATGTGAACCTTTGTTGGCAATATATATCTCAAATTTCATGTTAGAATAACATATTATGTACAAGATTTGAATATAAATTGGCATAGACCATTTATGGGTACATGATTAGATCAATTGGATGGAGAAAATCTCTCTAGTTATTGTAATGACTCTATCTATTCTCTCCCTTACAATGATACTATGACTTCTTATCTTCTATGACATAACTTTTGAAAGGTGTATGTGGACATCCAGATACATTCAAAGTAGCCTTTAACTGCTTAGTTTTTGTGCTTCAATATCAACTTTTAGATAGGCAACCTCGCCTAACAAACTATTCGTATCATATAGAAAGTTCTATATGTGAACCATATTCCAAATTGTGGATTAAAATGATGATGTTCTTGATTTTTAAATGAGAGGTCTTGTGGACCAGTAATTGACATCCACATATCAGTCTATCTTTATCTTCGATAACCATAGTTTTTCATATTTTTCCTTGGTTTGTTTTGCATTACTTTTATAACATTGGGAAGCTTTGAAATATGGTTTTTGACGTTCATACTCAAGGCAAAATCTAGAGATTAAACATGAAAAACATTTGATGATAACTTTGTTCCAATACTAAAACTTTCAGCCCAAATCTAGCAAAAAATATCCTTTATTGATAGAGTAACTCATGAGCTACTAATGTACTAAATTTCAACTTGAGATTGATTAAGATACGGAAGTTATTGATTTAAAATGAACCTATGGACCAGTAATGGTGTTCGGTATAGAAACCTTTCTTGATTTATTACGATCATGTGTTTTGCTTTTTGTTAACATTGACCCCCAGTCAATGTTATACAAAGGACCAACTCTCCACAGATCAACACCTGGCAAGTAGCGGGAAAGACCGTGCCAAGGAAAGTAAGGCATGCAGCCAAACACGATAATACAAAGGGCTGCTCCCACGATTTTGGGCACGACATGTGATCTGGCACGCCACAATCTTGCCCATACACACACGACATTCAGCACGGCCACGATCACGATCCTAGGCACGAATTTTGGCACGACCACGAGCACGACGGCAGTTAGGGGTCCCTTTCGCTGCAACACTATTATGTTATCTGCAGATTGAGATCCCTGTCCACATCCAGCAACTTTCAGTTAGTTGATGAGTGGGCAAGCATGTCGCCATCAAGCGACGACCCAATGATCCATAAAAGGTCCCATTCTGGATTGAAGAAGTGTCCAAGATTTTCATCGCCGTTAATTGCCGACTACCCTTGTCTATTGTTCATGAGTTATTATCTTCAGAATTGATGTATTCTTCAGTTCGAATATGAAGGAAGTTTTTGATTACCTTCCTAAACTTGTCTTTAGTGTTGCAAAATTTAGTGAATATGCATCCAGTACAACACCCTCTTCGAATTCCTCAGCCCATACATTA
Organism: Isoetes engelmannii; assembly: GCA_011763485.2. Lineage (NCBI taxonomy): Eukaryota > Viridiplantae > Streptophyta > Lycopodiopsida > Isoetales > Isoetaceae > Isoetes > Isoetes engelmannii. The sequence goes on from JAANSK020111129.1 coordinate 1,758, forward strand.
CACTCAATCTTCAATTCCTGTCTCCATAGCACCAGCACCTGCAACCTTTATTCTAGTTTCTACAATGCATCCCCTCCTGTCGAAGTTGAATTATTTGATGAAGATTTCACAAGACAGAAATATCTTTATTCCTGAATATACATTGGCTAGAAAGATGATGCAGACTGATCTTGAGCACATGTATGCTAATAATATAAGGACAGGGCAAACTGTCCTTCAATCTAAAAAATACCATTTTTATTTATGGAATAAAACGATAGCAATTGAAACACTATCAAGCTTCCTCCGAGATGACCCTAGTGGCATGCTTTGCATCTATGTAAAAGTTAAATTTATTGGGATGTATGTTAGACAAAGTAGTGGCAGAGGTGGCCATTATCGGAAGTGTGACTTCAAAAATGCTGATGTGAAAGTATTCATGGACAAAGTCAATATTCACATGGGACAAGTGAGTTTTATTGCATGCTTTGAGTTAATGTCAATGTTCTGTTTGCTAATCTTTATTGGATGTGTCTAGGTAGCAAGAAATTCTCCAATGAATTGCGTTCAAGGTTTCTACATGAGGACCTTGAATTGCGTTCAAGGTTTTTTCAATTATGGAATAATGTGTACAACAGTTCTGTGATATCCAAAAATTTTGTGGAGAAACCACTAATTATCCAAGAGCAATTTTGTATGCCCAAGACAGTCGATGGTGAGACAATTAATGGTATTTTTCGATTGGAAAGAACTTCAGGTGCAATCAAAATTTTTGGTGAAACAATGTACAAATAGTTTCAAGAGCTTGAGGATCCTTTAGATTTTGGAGACAATGTGCAAACAGTTTCAAGAGCTTGAGGATCCTTTAGAATTTGGAGCGCCAACCCGCCTTTGGCAAAAGATAGGTTCCAATAGTGTGTTACAAGTCTCTCTTTCAGAATATTTAAAGTTAGCAGAATTATGCTTACGTATGATACTTGGAAGTGTGGAAGACGAAATATGTTTTAGTACAATGACTTTTATAAAAAATAAGCTACGGAATAGATTGGATGGCAGCTTGAATGCAGCTCTGAGAATATACAGTTCTGATTATGATCTAGATAGTTTTCCTTATGAAAAGTCTTACGAGCTATAAAAGGATGATTGCAATCGTCGAGGTGTTTAAAAAATACATGTCGAAGGTGAAAGGTCCAAAACAACATCAACAAATGAGCAGTTGGATAATACTGTGCAGGATGACAACAATTTATACAATTTATATGCGCATGGTGATATAAACTAAGTTGAAGGTATGTCAATCTTGTTGCTTTTACTGTTATTTCTTTCTTTTTAAGAATAGTCTGATAACATAACCAAGAACAGATGAGTTCAACTCATATTCATTTTATTCTTTTGTCCCCATGAGTAAACAAATCTCTATCGTATATTATAGCAAAATTCTGTGTTTTGCTCACTATAGTAAATTCACTGTTCTGTAAATTCTATAGCATATTCGTTGTTTGTTCTATGTTCTCTGTGTAGCACCAAAAGTCTAGAACTTGCATATTATTTCCTTAGTATGATCTCATGTGCTTATACATTTAGTTATGGTTGCAGATTGTGTAAACCCAACTGTAAATAGCTGCAAATCCATTTGTAGTATCGTGATGCAGCAGAGCTCATGAAAGAAAGTAAGCATATGTTTTGGTGCAAACGAATTTGTGCTAGTGATCCAAAGCTTGACATCAATGAACATGGTTTCATCGAGTGTTGTTAGAATCGTGGTTTTGTCACCACGTTTGAACATGTTTCGGCTACATGCTTGAACGTCAATGAATAGTGTTTCATCTAATGTGGTTAGAATAGTGGTTTTATGACCAAAGTTTAACAGATTTTATCAGTTTTAGAGGTTCTAGTTTCAGAGGTTCTAGTTGCAGAGGTTTCCCAGTTTTTTAGACGTTTTGGTTTCGAAGCTAGCCAGCTGTCACATAAGGATGTATGCATGCAAGAAAAAAACGGTTCCTTGTGATCCTTTCGGTGGGATAAAGGTTATGAGAGCGGATCGTCATTGCAGATCATCCTTGTCGCATTTGGGGTCGTTTATGCTGCCCAAGGTCAAACAATGGTTAGAGATTAAAAAAAACCCTCCACAATGGGTTATGAATATTAAAGGTTGTGCTATTTTTTTAAGCTTTAAGTATAGTACCTTCTAATATACATCTTCAAGCTCTAAAGCACTCTTTGCACCAAGTCTAGCAATTTGGATGCATGTAGCAACTTAGATATGTTTGTTCTTTTAAAATATGTTGACCGTCCTTCAAAATAATGGTTAGAGAAACAATAACAAGGTTAAACAATGGTTAGAGAATTATAAAATGTCCTCCACAAATAAATTGTGAAGGTTTTGTCTTCGTTTTAAGTAATAGTGCCTTCTAATATACATCTTCACAATTGTTAAGCTCTAAAGTGCTTCGTGCACCAAGTCTAGCAATTTGGATGCACCAAGCAACTTACATATGTTTGCTCTTTTAGAATGCGTTGTTCTTCCTTGAAGTTAATTGTTTGAGCATCTCTGTTATCGTTTTGAGCGGATGAGAACTCAACAAAGTTCAATAGTTGCATGTTAGCTACCACCGAGAAAAGAAAAAATCCCCAACTTAAGAATGCTCAAATCATGTAAACTTTATATTTTAACCAAGTGGGAAAATAACTAAAGGGCTTGATTGTATCACAATTCGCCAAAAAAAATGTACAAACTCTTGTGTTTTATAGGTTTAGCCAACCCTTATTTGGATACGAAAATATTTAGGGTCCTTAAAATTTACATTGCCAAATATCATGCCCGTGGAATTACCATGTTCCAAATATCCTGCCCCGCAGAATCACCATGTGCAATGGATGAATCCCAACAAAAGAATTTTCTACTGATTCCTAGGTACATTACCTTCTCAACAAAAGATTTTTTTGCCTCCATTACTTTAAGGTCATGGACAAAATAAAATACCAAACCAATGTGCCAAAAAAACCTCTGCCTCCATTACTTTGAGGCCATGGACAAAAAAAGAAAATACCAAATCAATGTGCCAAAAAAACCTCTGCCTAAATCCTGTTCCCTATTCTGTTATCGTTAGGGCTGGAGGATTTGAAACTCCAAGCCAGATCTAGAGCCTCACCAGGAAGAAAATCGGCTGGGTCGTCCATGTAGAAACTGCAACTGGGCAAGGATTTGGGGCACCTGGGTTTAGAACTTGACCGCATAATGCACAACTGGACTCCAGAACTTGCTCTGCTCCAGAATGTGCCCTTGATGTGTGGACGATATTGATACCCAAAACTCACATTCAGTTCGTTTTCTACAGCAGGTTGTGGCTTCATTCTCGAAAAATTCGAAACTGGTCAGGGACTTTGATACACCTGGTGTTTTGTATTAGATCCTCCCATTTGTCAGAACAAAATTAAATCTTCTGCTATATATGTCTTGGAGAGTTCGAAGAAGAGGAGCAGATTAGGTTATTGCCCAAATGCAGCCATGCATTTTATTTGAATGCATCGATACATGGCTTAGATCACACAGAAGCTACCCCTTTTGCAGAGCAGAAGTAATGGCCGAAAATGAGGCCTCTGGGTCATCGCTTGCACATGCAGAGCCACAAACATTAGAGGTTTTGTGGATCTATTAACGCCCTTGTAAGCCCGACCCTTTGTTTAGTTTTATTTGGTACCCGAACCTCCAGCTATGGGCAAAAAGCTCCCCCGAACCTTAATCGAACCTGAGGTTCGAGATACCTAACCTGTTAAACGTCATGATTACTAGCTGTTTTTGTACTCATTAATATTAATTCCCCCCTTCCCCAGGTTTCCCACTGAACTGAAGCTCTAGACAGTTCTTCGAGCGGGATAGCACAAGAACGCCTCAATTCGGCGTCAAAGCTTTGGAAGGGAGTATGTCAATCCTCGCCCAAATCCGGCAGAAATCTACGTTTCTTTCGGATTTTGGCAAAGAATTGCATCAATTTTGGTCGCCGGACTATGGAGCTCAGAGAGCTATCAGCGACTGCAAAATTTGAGATATGACTGAGGTAACACTTTTGTTAATATCGGGCAATGACAATGAGCTGATTTGTTCTTGAATAACAAACGAAAGGCCAATTTCGGGTGGAGGTGCCCAAGAATTGCATGCCATACAAAAATCAATATAACCGAAAGGAACAGATGGATGAGAATGCCCTTCGATCTTCTGGTGCAATGAATATTGATCTCTAGGCGCGTGGGAAACTGTATCCCATTGATCCGATCAATAGAGGACCTCTTGAATTCCATTCTGCTTCAGGGCTTATTCACTTTGCCTGTAAGGGTAATGAAGGTCTACTTGGGTATTGCAATAACATTTCTAGTAATTCTGATTTGCAGTTGAGAACAATGTACACTTAATTGTATGAAGTACATTACACTACGGTAGCACACTGTAATTACCTCCAATATTGTAACAATTTCTTGACCAACAGATCTAAGAATGCAGATGATCTGCAAGCTTCCAATCAAAGGTTGCTTTTGGAGGTGGATTCACTCAAAAAGGGACTTAAGAGAAGCTCTGAGGACATAGATAAATTGGAGAAGAAGTTGAAGAGATTGAAGAAGACACCATTGGGTATGAGGGAGAGGAAAAATGATTTAAAGGCCATGAATGTACTTGCCCATGTTGGTGGGGGCTCCAGACACGAAGAATTCACGCCATTAAAAAACTCGTTAATTAGGCCTACTATGACTGAAAATAGTTGGAAAAATAAAAGGAAAAAATTTCATGGTCACTTTTTTTTTTCGGTCGACGAATTCCGGCCTGCGACATCGAAATTATGCCTTACGTAACACATCGTCATCTTGCTAGCCGATCACGTCGCCACTCCGGCCCGCCACGACGGCTAAACTTTTCAAGGCGAAATTTTCAGCTCACCGAAATTACGCCTTCCGTACACATCGTCATCCTGCTGGCCGATCACGGCTCCGTCATCAACCAAAGGATCAAATAATCCGCCCTAAAGAAGACGGGCATGCCGGAGAAGCCACACTTTAGGTCAAGTTATGAAATCAAAATCTTTGTAATCCGACGATGTATTTTACTAGTGTACTAGACTAAAGGTAATCGCCACCCTTTCTAGGTTTAAATATGAACTGCGATTTTCCGCTTCATAACCCCACCCTCCTGTTAGCAGGACGTCGACTTATCAACTGATATCCGGCTCCTTGCTTGGTCCATTTGTTGGAATGATAGTCATATGTAATAATGTTTATCTTGCCAGGTCCAGATACACAGTCGGGTTTTTCATCTGGAGGTCCTCAGCCCAATCTTCTCCGTGCCACAGCTTCGGGACCTCTGGTAAGTACCTATATACAGCTAGAAAGAAATATCTATATTATTATCAGCTCAATTCTTACTCATGTATTTGTACAGCCACCACTTATACACGGCATGGCGTCGTCAGGACCCCCTAGCTTTGGTAACCCACCTCAGATGCAGGTGAATTTCGGATTTGAATGGAACATGTGAACTGGTGTTTCTTTTTGGCTTACTAAGTCTCGTTGATTATTACAGTTTAGGCCAAATCCAGAAACAGGGCAGCAGTTTAATAATCAACAGTTTCGACCAGGACCTCCTAATTTAGGGCCACAGTTTGCAGTTCCTCCACCTAATTTGTCAAACGTCCAGCCTCCAATGCAGTATCCTCCACCTCCTCAAATGCAACAAATTCCCATGAATTCGTCACAGCAGCCACAGGCACAACAAGCACCTCCGCCTCCACAGCCCATGTCAATGTCGTTTTCTCAGCAACAAAGATCCATGCCTGTTGGGCCCCCACCACCTCAACAATCTTCTCTCCAAGTACCAGTAAATATGGGGATGATGCCAAGTTCTTCTTTTTCGGTAAAATTTGTGTTCAACTTATGCATTGATTGTTTTGGAGCATGCTAATTTTCTTCGTAACTTTTGCAGTTTGGGTCCTTTCCTCAAAGCAATTCTTTTTCAATACCACCTTTCCAAGGCCAAAGTCCTCTTCAACCTGGCAGTCAATCATATTCAATCATTCCACCTCAAAGTAACCCAACTGGTGCTCCACAAAATATGCAACCAGCTCAACAATGCACAGCAGCAGTTGTAAGGAAGACATGCCTAACTATTAAAAAATGATTGCGTTTTTACGTCAATAACTGAATCATTTATTCTACTTTTTTTCAGAGTGTTTCGGCAAATATAGCAGCAGCATCTGATTGGCAGGAACACACAGCCCCAGATGGCAGAAGGTTATTTATTTTCCTCTCCTTTCTCTTCTAAGTGTTAGGCCAAACGTGTGTGCCCATATTAATGTTTTGTATGTATTTCTGGTTACATGCCTTATGTGCATCATGTTCTTATGGCTTGGGCAGGTATTATTACAACAAAAGATCAAAGCAATCTAGCTGGGAAAAACCTGCAGAATTGATGACTCCTACTGAGGTACTCAATTCAGAGATTTTGAGTGGTTGGTCCACCATTATGCATTAATGTTACACTGCCCCGATGTGCAGTCATAAGATATATTGAATGCTTTGTTTCTTTGTTTTTGGTGTAACCAAGCCTTATTCTGCTTGTTTCCTTCTTTTGCAGCGGGCAGATGCATCTACAGTATGGAAGGAATTCACCACTGCTGATGGTCGGAAGTATGTATTCTTTTCTGTTTGAAATGAGTTTTATGCTGCTACATGTTTGGGGCATCAAGACTGAGAAGATATACATAATAGGTACTATTACAACAAGGAAACAAAGCAATCAAAATGGACAATGCCAGAGGAGATGAAGGTACGAACCAAAATAAACCTCATCTGTTAAACTTTTAAGTGGGCATTTGTAATGGGAAATGGAAACAGGGTACTATGGTGGTGAAGATTGCATTCCCCTAAAAGAGACCCTTCAGGGAGAGAGAGAGAGAGAAAGATGCAGCCTCCTAAATTTGTGCATAAAAATCAAAAGCAAATTGAAACATTGAAAATTAAGAATCATGTGTCTTTTTCATAACCCCTGGTTTAAAGCGTGTTTTACCTTCTAAAGGGCTGTACATATTTCTTTTTTGCTTAATTTTCCTTCAGATCTGCATGGGTACCCCTTTTGGAATAGGATTCAAAGGTCGAGGTAGAGGGAATGACTTCCATTTGTTGCCATTGTTGTCTCTGATGAGAGAGTGATCTGCATTTGCGTAGTGCCATTTCTCTTCTCCCCTTATTACGTACTCTTAGGAACAGTTATTTGATGAAATAATAGAGCAATGCATTTTGTGTCTGCGTATATAATGATGCTTGGAAGTGAGGTAGGGTCCTGGAGGAGGCAACGGAACATGTTCGTCTGTTTCTATTATGTTTAAATGACAGTCTGCAAATTCTCTATAGCTCCACTCTAGGTCTAGTTGGACCAGTGCAATCTCAAGCTGATAAAATGGGACCTTGAGCTGACCAACATCATGTCTCACCTTATGTGCTAAGTGAATTTACAAATACCCTGGGCATTGGAAACCTTCTTCATTGATCTCAAGAAAGTATTCTATGCAGAATTGCATTTTGGTAAGAAGCTCGATGGAGTCAGGCCTGTATATGATCATATAAATTTTTTCAAGTTATGGTTCATGTCTATGGAAGACGCATCAGGTCTATGAGACATGAAACATATGGAAATTCTGGGTCTGCAGGGCGGGCTATAGCCGCACTTAAATATTCTGTTACTATTTAACAAAAATATTCGGGAATGTTCCGAAAAGTTTCTTTCTGAAACGTATGGAGACATGTTTGGAAGGTTTATGTCAAAGGGAGATCATATTAACGTCTGCGTGAGACCGCTTGGGCATATGACCGTTCATGTACAGCTAGAGATATATAAATGTACCAAATCATGGTTCATGATATATAAATATTCCAAATCATGGTCTAGACTATGTAATTTGTCTTTTTCTTTTTTCAAACTATAAAAACGTTAAAAATATGTATTTCTTAGTTTGAACAGAAAGAATGTGCAAGAACTATGCTGCCAGAAAATTTGGACAAGACTTTGATGGACCAAAATGGAACATTACATCTGTTTAACTTTCTGCACATTGCAATGAAAGCAAAAATCCTTGGTTATGGTTTAGGGTGGATGCCAAAAATGGAAATTTAAGGCTGCAGGAAATCGAGTTTCCGAGCATCAGAAACTTTCCATTTAAATACTTACTTTCCATGCATTTCTTTGGGTCGTTTGCGTGTGCGGGCACGTATTTCTTCCGTTCTGTTAGCATATTTTTTAACCTAGGTTTATGAGGACCTGAAACATACCGGGTCTGCAGGGAGAGTGATAGAGGACATGACTTCTGCTTGTTGCTAATGTTATCTCCAATGGAAAAGAAAGTGGTCTGGCTTTGTGTAGGGTCATTTCCCTGTCCAATCTTACCATCATGTTCCTTTATTGTATCTCTTGTATGAACAGTTGTTTGATTTAGGAACAGGTTATGCATTCCTCGTTTGCAGATTTGATTACAGAAGAGGCAATGATATCTGGGCATGTGAAAATGATACCAATTTCACAGTCTGCAGATCCTTTTTGAGTGTTAGACCTTAGTGTTAGACCCTAGGTCTGGTTGCACGAACAGCCTTAATCTCAAGCTGATGTATTTGGACATTCATTTAAAACAAAAAGCGAGACCTGCTGCTGATCAGCTCAGGATCCCATCCTGTTGGGCTCTGTATGAAAACATCTTCATTGATCTCAAGAAAGTAAGCTTTGTACTTCCGGTCGTAAACAAACTTAATTCTATATTAAAAGAAATACATGGAATTGAGAATGTTTCTATATTCTATATTTAAAGAAATACATGGAATTGAGAATGTTTCTATGATTCCAACCTGCTGTCTAAAGCTTAAATTGTATAAACATTATAGAATTATGAATTGTTATAATGTATTATGTCTTTCTTACTAAACAGATAGCTCGTGAGAAAGCCATAAAACCAACAGCTTCACCTGGTCCTGCTCCTTCAGCTCCGGTGCCGGTAATATCAGTACCTGTTCCACCAACAATTATTCCAGCACCTGTTGCACCTGTTGTGACTGTTGCTTCATCAGCTCCAATTGTTCCATTGCAAGCTGCACAAATGGGTAGTTCTCCACAAATTCCTTTGCCTTCGATGCCAACGATTCCCTCTCCTGTTAAAGCAGCTACTCCAGTTACGTCATCCCCAACTGTTACAGTGCCAGCAGGGTAAGCAAAAGTTCTTTTGCTATTTTTTTCTTGTTCGCTGTAACAAGGTCTTTTGCATGCACAGGGCAAATGCAGAGAATAGCACACCAGTTCCAAAGGAAGTGATTGAAGAGGCAACTGTACAGGAGATAGAGGTACTGTTGTAGTAGATATCTTGCTTTTAATGCCTTGAACTGCGTCAATTGCAGAGATGCAATTTCAATATGTTAAGTGTATAGTGAAAAAAATAGGTTCTAAAATAAAGTACTTGTCAAAAAAGAAAAGGTACTCGTCGGTCTTTGTTTTCAGTTCTGCCAGGATACGTTATTTTGCTGGTCCTTCCATTGTTTTCATTGCTGGAATGACCTATAAGATCTATTTTGAACCCGCATTCAGTCGTGGCCACCTTTGCACAAAGGTTTTGATTGGTGATAAATTTCAAACATTCAGCAAATCTCCTTCCCTAAGGATCTCATAAAGTCCATTTATGCAAAACAGATGATGTAGAAGTAGTCAAATGGCTCTAGAGTTCTCAAATGAAGATTGTTTTCACCAGTTCTCGACTGAAGATTGCAACAGATTTGAAAATTCTGTGTTAAGGGTCAGAAAACGTCCATTTTCATGTTCAATGTTTTGATTTTTTGCTTTGCTACCATTGTTGTATCTTTTGGATGGATGTCTTGTGGCTGAGGTGTCAGCCTTAGAAGGTAGAGTGGGTTCCATGAAAACATTGAATGAGATGTCAGCCTCAAAAGGTACTCAAGAGTGGATTCGCATAAACATACCACCATGCTTTAGAAAATGTGAACTCCAATCAGCAACCCAAGGCCACACTTGTGTCCGTCTTATTGCCTCTTCCTGGCTGTCACCTTTATGCATCTGTTCTCCTTTTTGTATGCATGGCACTGCACCTGTTTATCACCTTTTTGGAGCATGTGTCTTTTCATTTCAATCTTCTAGAGGTAATAAGTTGCAGGAAAGTTGTATCATGCAAATCAAATATCAAAATCATCCAAATCTTGTTTACTTTTTGATCGGTAGTGTATTGACAAACACATGCTTTCAGGAAGCCAAAAAGGCAATGACGTCTACTGGTAAGGTCAATGTCACACCGGTTTCTGAAGATAAACCTCCTCCTGCGGTTGAGGAACCTGTTGCCTATATTAACAAGACAGTGAGTAAACGTGTATTCTATATTTTAGAACTTCCACGAACTAGGTTGTAATTTCTTGTCCAAGACTTAAGTTTTTGGATTGCCTTTTTTCTTTTTCAGGAAGCAAAAAATGCTTTTAAAGAATTGTTAGAGTCTGTGCATGTTGAATCAGACTGGACATGGGATCAGGTAACTTTTTTTTAGATTACCTATTAGTGTTGCATCAAGCTTTTGTTTTATCTGCATTGTAAAATTTCTATTTTGTAGGCAATGCGGGTGATCATAAATGACAAGCGTTATGGAGCTTTGAAGACTTTGGGCGAGCGGAAGCAAGCATTTAATGAAGTATTTCCTGCATTTTCAGAGTGACATAATGTAATCTTGTTGCAGCGTACTTACTTATCTTTTGTTCTCAGTACCTTGCGCAGCGCAAGAAGCAAGAGTTAGAAGAGAAGCGCCTAAGGCAAAAGAAGGCTCGTGAAGAATTTGTCACTATGCTAGAGGTGATCATGCATTTTGTTTGTTTTCTTTTTGTTCTTTTAGCTTCAGTTTTTCTTTTTTTGTTCTTTGCATTTCCTGTTGGTTTTACTTCTTGAAAATGGTCGTCCATATCTTTAGTAATTCGATTATTTACAACCCCTCTTTAGATGTTTTCTAGTGTCACTGAGATGAAATGTTGAACATATTCTATCAGAGTACGATCATCGAACATGCTCTAATCTGTAAAAAGTTGATGAAGTAGCTTTTTACGTTAGTTTGGTTTTTCCAGGGACAAGGAACTAGTAATCATGTGACTTATGTTGCTTACATTTTGTAGCTTTAACTAACATGTAGGCTTTTGCTATCAATCCTATTGGCTTTGGAAAATCAGATAATATCGGTGCCCTTTTTTATTCTTTTGGTTAGGGGCTTGTTTCCTTCAATTCCTTGTACCTTGCAAATAAATTCTTATATTACTTTCTTATTTTGTTTCAGGAATCCAAGGAGCTGAATTCCTCAATGCGATGGAGGTGAGTCTATAGATCAGTTCAGGAGATTAATAAGTTTGGTTGGTTGTATCTAATCAATATGTTATGTTGCTGCATTGTGCAGCAAAGCAATTACGTTGTTTGAAGAAGATCCCAGGTTCCATGCTGTGGACAAAGAACGCGAAAGAGAGGAGTTGTTTGAGGATTATTTGGTGGATCTTGAACGCAAGGTGTGTACAATGTGCTTTCACTGTTGGTATTCATCATAGATATGCATATTTTAAGAAAAGGAAGGTAGGAATAAAAGAGACGAGTGAAAGGAGAACAAGGAAGATTTGGCAAGAAGTGTTTCTGGCCTATGAAGAATGAGATGGAGCATTTTTCTTAGTGGGTTGGAGGTCAATTTAAAGTTCTGCCCATGTTCCTGATAGGATGGGTGTTGTTTATGTTGTTAGGTCTGATTCTCGGGCGTCGATATCTTTTAGGTTTTACAACAGCATACTATTTCAAGTTTGCTGTAACATGCTGCACACAATGTGCATTATCTAATCATAAGACCTGGAAGCATGTGGAGATGTAAATTTAAATGTTTGAGGAGCCACTTAGGTTGCTCAGAATTGCAGGAAAGTTGTTCAGTAGCAGTAATGATGAGTTCCATTCCTTCAAGCAAATGGAATTTCAGCCATTGCAAAAACACGGAAGCTTTAATCTTTAAAAAAGTCTTTTAAGCGATGCAAGAAAACTTTTACAAATTTGAAAAGTGAATAATCTACCAACTCCACTCCCTCCACTAAGGCATTAATAGAATAAGCACTAACGTCGTACTAATTTAGCTAAAATGATATTAAAGATTTGCAGTGCTCCTTTTGAATTGTACACATCTTCTTGGGGCTGAGTGTGACAGCAGCAGTCTACCACATTAGCTTGCTCCTAACGTTATTACATGTTACTCATTCCAGCTGCTATTGTGCCACATTATCTATTAATTATTACCTGTGGCCTTGTTGATACCCAAGTAACCATGTTACGTGTGGCATGTTATCATATTTGACTCTGCACGATTCTGAAGTGAAGAGTCCAGTCCAACATTCGTTTTAAGTTCTTATGGAATTGTCTCATTGCATATTTCTGTGCAGGAACGTGATAGGGCTCGCGAAGAAAGGAAGAAAAACATTGCTGAATATCGAGCATATCTGGAGTCTTGTGATTTTATCAAGGTAAAATATAAATCATGCCGTCCTAAGATTGCACCAGAGTTATCCATGTATGATGTGGTTATATAATCAATGTTTTGTAATTCTGTTTTACAGGTCAATACGCAATGGAGAAAAGTACAAGATAGATTGGAAGATGATGAACGCTGCTCACGTCTGGACAAGTTGGATCGCTTAGAAGTGTTTCAGGTTAGTGTTGCAAAGTCAAAGTTACCCCATGTTCTTAATATATAGAGTAATAAGGTTTATATTATCAATAATTTGTAACATGGAGAAACTAATGGCCAAGTTCTTAATATGATGGATCCGAATTGATAAGATCCAATGCCAAACTGTTGATGGTAGTGTAGCTGGAAGGTCTGAAGAGCAAACTATTGCTGCTTTAATTGAATGTACTATGCCTTTTGGTCTCTGGTGTTGTTTGCATGTTTACTTCTGGCTAATAGCTTCAGATGTTTGTGCTTGCAATATGCAGGAGTACATTCGTGACCTTGAAAAGGAAGAGGAGGAAGAGAAGAAGCTCCAAAAGGTAGATCTGGTTATCATTATCATGGTAGTGTTGATTACTGCTGAGCATTGGCTATTTAAGTGAAGCATGCACATGCACCCGGGTCCTTTTCTCTTGTTTTATGAAGTCAGATGACACTCAAGTATCGTGCTCTTATAGGTGTGTAATGCTTGATTTCTTGGTAGCAGATTTTAATCTGTTTAATGTCTCACAGGCTGTTTTGTTAAGACAAGAAGATTTTTCTTTTATGGATAAAATCTTCATACATGTTCTTTGGTATTTGCCTGTGTTTGGCTCGGAATCAATGGAAATAGCTGCATTGTCTGATGTGCAATGGTAGAATTATTGAATATTTGTGGGAGGAATGTTTGGCATGGCTGTTTTTTACTCAAGTAGAAATGTGCAAGTTAGAAGCGTTGGAATTAATACCGACGGGATGCCTATGTTCTGTTATATTTTCCTCGTGTCTTACAGCATTTTAGCTGTTTGAACATTGCCAATTTCTGAATGTCTTTTGCAAATCCTAAAATCTTTATTGACATGTCTTTTTACTCGATAAACAGTGCTTTTATATCTGCACCTCTGTAGCCAATTTTTACAGATTGTATCGTACTGAATTCTTTAAATTCGCATTTGACTTCTAGGAACAACAACGTCGTAAAGAACGTAAAAACCGTGATGATTTTAGGAATTTGATGGAAGAGCATAAGGCCTCTGGTGTTCTCACTGCTCGTGTTCAGTGGCGCGATTACCTTGTCAAGGTATAGGTCGCGTAACATTCTTAATGTACAAAAGTTACAAGTTTATCTGGGCAGTAGAAGTATATTTTGTAGAAATTTCCCTTAAGCTATGCATTGTCCTGTTGCATAGGTGAAAGAACATCCTGCTTATGTTGCAGTTGCATCAAATATTTCTGGGTCTACACCAAAGGAGCTTTTTGAAGATGTATTTGAGGAGCTAGACAAGGAGGTAGTATCCACTTGATTTCTATCATGCTACTCCGGTTATTAAACATGGTGCTATGATATAAACAGTTTCGTGAAGACAAGGCGAAGATAAAAGATGGAGTCAAAGCTGGGAAGGTAATACATTATAGTGCCTTGCTATATTTTACTTTGAAAAACACTGTATAACATGTCTCACTATGGCCATAAATGTGATGCTGATAGATCACTGTGGCATCCACATGGATATTCGACAAATTTAAAGCAGCCTTTGCTGAAGCAGGTGACTTGGCGGCAGTATCTGAACAAAACCTTAAGGTTAGTTTCTTTTCTGTCTGTTGTATGTGCTGGCGATGGCAGTTTTCTTGCCATGGAATTCAATGCCAGGTTGAGGACCGATGCATCATAAGATGTAAGTCATTCCATGCATGTCTTGAACTAGCAGGTGACCTTGGTGGGCTTTGATAGTACTCAATAGTGTTTTGTGTTGTGGATAGGATTTAAAACAAATGTACAGAGATTAACTTCTTTGACCTTGCAGCTTGTCTTTGAAGAGATGCTTGAGAGGATCAAGGAAAAGGAAGAAAAGGAGGCAAAGAAGAAACGCAGATTAGTTGACGACTTCAATGCCTTGCTAAGATCAACCAAGGTCTACACTTCTTTCATGTTGATGTGCTTAAGATATTTCTGGGCTATGTTCTTGCTGTTATAGTGACAAAAAATAGTCCTACATTAGCCTCATATGAAAAAGGGTTACAGGGATCAGGAGCTGTGAAAGCACAGAATTGAGTATATGTAGATCATGTTTAAGTGTTAAAATTAATACCAATATTGATTAATTTGAACTCCAAGAGCTTGTTAGTTAGCAAAGAGACATTACAACCTTTCCGGTCAATTGATGCTCATCTCTCTGTCTGCTCTTCTATTCCCAATCTTGAATATATTATCAGGCCACACTAGACAGATCAAACATGCAGTGTCGGATGGCATTGTTGTTCTTGGGGGTGAGAGTCGAGATCAGCAACACATCTATTGGATGTGCGGAATACCAAGGATGTGAGTTGACATTCGGTTTTATATTGGGTGGGTTGGTTTATAAAACGTCAAAAAGAGCTTTGAGTCACATGAGGACGTGAGTTGACATTCGGTTTTATATTGGGTCAGTTGGTTTGTAAAACGTCAAAAAGAGCTTCAAGTTCAAGTGACCATCCTAGTGCGCTTTGGTTTGTAAAACATGAAAAAGAGCTTTGAGTTTAAGTGACCATCCTAGATTAAAATGTAGGTTTCTGATAGTTTTTATGACTTGTTAACTTAATGGGAGGCAGCCATTAGCTAAGCAAACACTACCAGGATTTCTGGACATGTAGACTAGTGCTTGGGAATGATGCCCAACTCTCTGTCTGTTCTTGTATATCTGCCACCCTAGACAGATCAAACGTGCAGTATCGGATGGGATTGCTGTGCTTGGGGGTTGTATGAAGTCTTGCAAGATTGCCGTGATTAATATTGTGAGTCGAGATCAGCAACATGTCTGTTGGATGTGGTTGACATTTGGTTTTATGTGGGTTCAGTTGGGCTTTAAACCGTCAAAAAGCGCTTTGAGTTTAAGTGATCATCGTACATTCAAATGTAGGTTTCTGGTTGTTTCAACACTTGTTAACTTAATGGGAGGGAGCATTGGGCTACACAAACATTACCTGGATTCCTCGACATGTGGACTAGTGCTTGGGCATGCCGATAGGTTGTATTGTACATCTGCAATGTTCCACGGTGGGGTTCCTGGTTAAGATTAGGTGGAATTCCATTTTGCCACAGCCAGAATGCCAGGAGCAGGATGGTGTCTATAGAAGCAAAGTTAGTTGTAAGGGAAGCTTGGCAACACAAGTATATAGTTGACAGAGATGGAACTGTTATTGTGTACAAATTGGTGATCTTTAGTTTAACCTTTCTATGAGTTGAAATGCAGTTACATACGTGTTCTTTTCTTAAAGGATTGACTAAAAACTTCGGGTGTCAGCAGTTAACACTGTGTTATTCTCTTCCAGATAGTAAATTCCACATCCAAGTGGGAAGATATCAAACCAACTATAGAAGAGGCTGCAGAGTACAGGTGCATATCTTTGGCAGCTTCTATCATTATGTTCTTGGGTTATTTGTCCTCATTTGACTTGTGATTAGCATGCTTCCATTTTAAAATAACGCTATCTGTGCAGAGCTATCACGGAAGAAGCAGCTCGGAAGAAACTATTTGAAGACTATCAAAGCCACGTGCAACAGAAGGCAAAAGAAAAGGAACGAAAGCGAGAGAAGGAGGAAAAGGTTTGTTTTCTCTAAAAGCCATCTACCGAATTGCTACTGCAAGTGTTAATGGCTTATTTATTGTCTCTCTGTTACAGGCCAAAAAAGAAAAAGAAAAAGAGAAGGAAAAGGAGAAGGAGAGGGAAAAAGAGAGAGAAAAGGAGAGAGAGAAGGAGAAGGAAAAGGAGAGAGAAAAAGAGAAGGAGAAAGAAAGGGAGAGGGAGAAGGAAAAAGAAAGGGAGAGGGAGAAGGAGAAGGAAAGGGAGAGGGAGAAGGAGAAAGAAAAGGAACGGGAGAAGGACAAGGAAAAGGAGAGGGACAAAGAAAAGGAGAAGGAAAAGAGAAAAGACAAAGATAGGGAAAAGGAAAAAGCTAGCAAACGTGAGAAAGAATCCATTATTGAAGATGATGTTCCGAACAATTACATTCACAAGGAAGAACGAAGAAAAGATAAGGAAAAAGACAGGGAACGAGATAGAGAGAAGAAGCATAAGAAACGTCACAGAAGTGTTAGCAGCGAGGATGGATCTGACAAGGAAGAGAAAGAAGAACCAAAGAAGTCACGTAGACATGGGAGTGAGCACCGGAAAAGTTCACGGAAGGTATATAAAGTGCCTATTCCATTGTGATTGGCTTGTAATCATTGACATCATTCTCATTATGCCTTTTCCCAGCACAATCATGATTCAGAATCTGAAGCTGAAGTAAAGCACAAGCGGCATAGACGGGATCGTGATGGGCGTAGGATCAATGGTGGCGAGGAGTTGGAGGATGGAGAATTAGGAGAAGATGGCGAAATACGATAGGCTTCTTGTCCCTGTCATTGTTTTTCTTGTCTATTATTGCTATGTTCCGCCATCTTGGTGGTGGTTTTTGCATCCGCCTATTTGGTGGTAGTTTACAGAAGTTTGACCTTAGTAGGCTGACTAATTCTCTAGGTTAGAATGCTGCCATGAGATTTACAGCCTAACTGTACGTAGAGTTAGCGATTTTGTATTCATCCGTATTTGACTAACAAAGGTTCTTGTTTCCAACAGCATGTGTTTTTCGTATGGTGTCTTATTTATTTCCCAGTATTTCGCTTTTTTCGCTCTTTTTTTTCTAAATGTGTTATGTAGACCGAAAATGTTAAAGGAACACACCATTATATTAGCATATGATTGTCATGTGGGTGTTGAGATGAATTTAAACCGAAAGACAAAGGTGGTTTTGTTTTTTTTTAGAGGACAACTGAAGCACCAGTTTCTTTCAAGTCCCTTACAAGTAGCTTGTTTCAAGTTCTCCCAAAGTAGCAGGTAAGTGCCTTTTTAATGTTGTCAGTTCTGCAGAAGTCAAAATACAAGTTTGCTGTTTGAATTGCTATGAAGGTGATTCATTGCTGCAGTTTAGCTAAGGAAAATTCGTTTAGTGCATGATGTTTCTAGATGATAGAGATGCTTAAGATTATAAGACTTATGCAGTTATTTGAGTAAATAAAGTCGAGAAATTGGACTAGGAAAGAACGAGGCTATCTTTGGTAAGATGTCCTTTCTTCTATTTTCTTGGTGGTTCTAGCTTGTAAAGTTTTTCTAGGTTCTGAATTAAAATTCTTTCTGGCCATGAAGTCAGTGCCAGTACCTATTTTGATCTTAAGAGCTTTATCTGGTTCATGAACTACACATTATCTTGTGCAGAGCCTCCATTAGTTATCTTGAGCATTTGGGGGAGTAGTTTTATTGCAGTACAAAGCCCTGTATGACTTCTGTATGACCCTGTATGACTTATTCTGTCCCTCAGGAGGACACTATGCCTGGATCAGACCTGGCGGTCATCCTCCTTATGACAAACTAGCATTTTATTCCTGCTCCTTCTATATCCACACTAGGATGTCTTTAGATTTACTGACATTAAAGGCTAGTTGCCATTTGTCTGTAGTGGATCTGTTTCTATTTAAGCTTATTGCGAAAATCTATGGTACTACATAATTGTTCCCACGAACTATTGTACGCATGGTCAAGGGTGGTCAAGCCCCTCCGCCTCCTTTCTGGGCATAAACTGGTATGGTCTAAAATAAACATGTCAAAATCAGTGAATAAAAAATTACACACTCCCTTAATTTTAAAAAATGCAAAATTGGGAGAGACATGAAGCCTAAATTTAATATAAGAATACAATTCAGAAATACAAAAAAGCCTTCTTTCATGTAACATGTTTTCGTTGGATTCCCTAGAATTTCTTTTGCCTGTTCTTAATTTTAAATTTGCCGTATTCAGTTCTTGCCATATTCTCATTGTTGAGCTTATATTTGTTTACTAATCCTTTTTCGGCTGTATTCTTGATTCCAATGTAAAAATTGAAACTTAGTTTGATGTATAGATTTTCGAGTTGGATTGATTGTCTAGTCAGCGTGGACCATAGCTAAAGATTAACATAACAAGCATTTGCTATGGTTTTACCATCCTAATTAGCCATGTTGGTTTCTCTGGTTTTGTAAGTCCTTCCATCCCCATGAATGTTTATCACAATACACAATACATGCAATACGAATGTGCTAGTTTGGATAGTTTTGTATCTATGACCATATAACATACAAGCGGTTGATTTTTATGATTGTGTTTGTTACGTTGTCGATTTTCATGAGTAGCTTTTGCTACCTCTAGAAGACGTGGTATTTAACTATGCTACTTAGTGTGATTTGTATTTAGATTCTTCGTGGAGGGAAAGCTGAGGATTTAGGGATCCTAAGGTTCAATAATATGCTTTCCATTGTAGTCTTCAAATCCCTACATTAAGCTCAATTTTCCTTGTGGGAACTCTAAAAGGGCTCGAAGCAAGCGACATATGTAGATATTTCTATTGGTTTGCACTAAAGCAAACTTACATTTTCTTGCTGTTGGAGTCTTCTCACTTGCAGTCAATCTTTTTGTGCGTTTAGCTTAGACCACGTGGAATGTTCCTAGTGCTTAAGTGGAGGTGTAAACTCTTGTCCGGTTAGACGCTCAGGTGGTCGTTTTACAAAGAAAATTGGAAGTATATACATCAACAAGCACATTGGCTTCGAAGTTACCACTAAATCTTTCAGCTTTAGAATTAGTTTCCACCAATCATTTGAATGTCATGCAAGAACTATAGCATCTAGATTTACGACATTGTGTATGCTAGGCAGTCTAATTATATTGGTCCCATAGATAAGAGAACTCTATGCTTTCCAAGAAAGCATCTTCTTAATGCACAAGAGCCCTTCTGCAATGGGAGAAATAGAAGTTGTCTATATGGAACATGCCAATTTCCAATATATGAAGCAAGGGCTTGGTTCGGGAAATCTTTTGGCCTAAATCGTCATATTTCCTGCTGTCCTAGATCTATCTAGCAGGCTAGAGTAATTATCTTGTATTTCCTCGAAAAACCTAAGAGAAATGTCTCCTATTTAGCAAGAAATTTTCTTGCATTTTCTTAATGCAACAAACTGAATCTAAAATTTGTCCGGAGGCTTACAAGGGTTCGTTGGAATTTCCGGAACCAAGAAGCAAGGGTAGTGGCAACCTTGGGAAGATTATGGCCACTTAGTCTTACTTTCGACATCGCATTCCTCTTCTTGGTGCTTGACTTAAATATCATTAGCTTATACCTACCTTGGTTTAATCTAACATCTTTAAGTTTACTTTTACTTTTTGATTGTTCCATATTTTGTGAAGCTTGCCTTCTCGTATAAATTCCATTTTGAATGTTCTTGTATTTTGAGAGAGATCCAACAGTAGTGTATTGGAGGTCAATTGATTACTAACTTGATCTTGGTCAAGTATATATATCCTACGTTTTTGCCAGCATGTGGCGGAGTATATTCCATAATTGTCAAGCAATTTGATGGAATGAGTCGTCAAGGAATCTTCAACTAAAGGGAAGGGCTTTAGAAGTGTACTTCATGTACCTTTGATACTAGATTTTAGGTTTGCAAGTTAGAAAAACATCGACATCGGAGTTTGGTGTGGGAAAGTTCTATCATAAAGAACTCATAGTCGATTGCACGACAATGCAGTTAAGACTCTTTGGGTTGGTGGATTATCAACTATAGTTGTAGTGATAAGTGTAGATTTAAATGAGGTAGAACAGCAAGTCATAAACGCAATCGCTAAGCCCCTGCCATTATGCTACAACTTTAGAAGCAATAGGTTCCATATATCGGCTAAATAAGATTAGGCATTTGCTCAATAAGCAAATTCGGGCTTCACAACAATCAAGTGCTAACTATTTGTATTCTCAATTGGCCAAACAATGTAACAATGTTTGGTCAATTATAGCTCTCTAAGGTGTTTGTATTCTAAAAGTGAACCACATTCAGTCCAATTCATCATCTAACTAAAATAAAATAGTATGCCTTAATGATCTTGCTAGAATGTTAGTGATATCAAAGAAATCACAAGGGCAACACTAAGAGAGGTTAGAGATTTATTGAAATAAATGCTTGATAGTCAATTGCAATGTAATTGAAATCTTAATAAAACACAAATGGACATTTTTTATACAATAAATTTATGATGTTACAAAATGAATAATTTTAGTTCCTTGGCCATAATATGCTTCTTGTTTCTCTTTGTTTGTATATTCTATTCTCTTTGGCAAAAAATGATCACAATTTTCTTATTTTTAGCCGCGCATTTGGTAGTTCATCAACGGGAATTTAGTGGTTTATTGAGTTGAAAGATATCGTACAAATTAAATTCTTTATAAATAGAGTTCAAACTTGTCAAAACAATTGGTGCTTGGTATTAGTTGAATTTTGAAATCTTAAATTTCATTATCTTGTATCAAAATATAAGGTTTAAAAAGATAAAACTAGTAAGCACACCTAAGTGGGCGGGCGGTTGCACGGCTACGCTCTTCCAAATTAAGTAAACATTGTACAGGAACCATAAGACATACCTTATCCATTGTAATCTCCATCTTTGTTGAGTATGTATTGAAAAAAGAACAATGTTGAAATGTAATATGACACAAGAAATATAGTCATCGATTTTGTAGGATATGGCCTTGCCATAAGATTCAACAAGTATGATGACATTGATATCACGTGACATGACAAGCATGATGTCAAAACTATCATGCGACCTATCTGGAGAATGAAAGGTGAACGCCATTCTTGATCTATTGTTTAGCTTATTAGGCAGCATGATATCAATACATTTTAGCGCAACATCTCACTAACATCTATTTAGTGCTTCAAATAGCATCAAAGAGGCGTTTTCAAGAAATGTTGGAAATAAGGAAGCTCCCTTGAAGTAATGCTTTGATTTTGATTCTTGATAGTAGTTCGGAGTTTCATATTGTTTTGTATTTTTGTTCGTCTTCTTGTCAATGAAAATTTAGAGATGTACCATGGTTTGGCATTTATTATGTAATATTGATTGTTAATTGTTTATGTGATACCTGTGATTTTTTTGGGGTGGGCTGAAATACAGAAAGTTGTGACCGATGACCTTTTGATTGTAAGTCATCGACTCTTTCCAAGTGCCACAATGAAGGAAATATGCCAAAGGTCTTTTCTATGTATGCAAGTGGCATTCATGCACCTATGCTAAGTGGCATTTTGCATGCCTGCAAAGTGGCATTTTGCATGCCTGCAAAGTGGCACACATTCACCTATGCTAGGTGGCGGCCATCTACTATTGGAGTTCATGCAATAGGACAGTATATATAGAGATGTTCGAGGATGATAGCACCATTTCGTTTTAACGCCAGTTATAAGATTTTGTTATGCTTAACTTTTTCTCTTGTTTATGGGAGTTACTGTGATACTCCAACCAGAGTAGGAACAAGAGAGGTGCGCAAACCAGATTCGCAAACGTTACCGTCCACTGCCACGTCCCGGTTCGGGACTATCGACGGCGCAAATTGCGCCATTCACACAGGATCAATTGCATTTGGTTGCACCATTAAGATTGCTCACAAGGTTTAGCATGTTCAAAATAGTAAGTTGTGCCATGTGAACATCAGTTACCAGGCCGAGTTGTATGCTTTGCCAATTTCTCACGTTTGTGAAGCTGTTATATTGGTTTATGTTGTTAATTTATTGTTGAGTCTTTCTTGTTCTTACTTTAGTCTTGTCCATGTTCTTGTGTTCTTGCTCTCGACCTTGTGGATGGTCTTGAACCTTCTTGTTTATGCGTTCTTAGTTTGCTCTTTGGGCTATTGGACATATTATTCCTGTTATAGTACGTTGTTTCCAATTTATGTTTGTAATTCTCTCGCACTTGTATCTAGCTCGTAGGCTCGTGACAATTGCAAGTGAAGAGATATAATATAAATTTCGTTACAATATCCTATATGCCTTTGAACCAAAATGCTTTCGATCAAAGGTCATTGTATGGGGAGCTTATCAAAGAGTGTCCAGGTAAATCTGCTCTGTGAAAAGGCTTACCATGTGAGAGATGAATTAGTGATTGATACATCAATTCCAAAGTTGGAGATTTAAAATCTTCCTGAAGATTTCCCACATAAACTTGCATACGAATATCCCGAACCTGCGTGATTCACCTTTGTTATATGAGCATATGCCAACTGCGTGCTTAGGGTGATGAGAAACACCTCTATATACAATGCCAAAGCCTTGACAAAACACCCTTCTTTGAGAAAATACACTAGACTCTCAATAAGAGGAGGGTTTCAACCCCTAGTATATGTAGGAAAAAACCCGAGAAAAAACCCCTTCCAGACACTCACATGGTTTGTACGGGTCTTCTGAGTGAAACAATCCTAGATTTCAAAACATTTAGGCCTCATACATTTATTCCAGGCAACTTTAGCATCTGATCTCTCCTCGTTGCCTCCCCAACTAAAATCAAGCACTTATTTTTGATAATTTCATCAACTTTGATTTAGGTGCCAATAACACTGATGCATCATAATATAAGATAACTAATATTAACGTCTACGGGAACTAAGCAGGCCATGGGACAAAATGTAGATTGTTACATATGACAATGAGATTGTCTTTTAGATAACCTCTCTTTTGTTTATGCTTTGCAAGAGCTCTTTTATTTATATATGCACTCACTCCACGAATTCTTGAAGGACAATTAAAGAAAGAGGTAAGGTTGAACTCCAGTTCAAATGGAAAAGTTGTGCCCTGAGGTTGCTATATTTTGAACAACGGAAGATCACATGTGCTTCGTCTTCTAGTTCCTATAAGTCATGGGTACATAGCCGCTCTTCCCTTGGGATGCCTTGCCATCTACCTTTCTCAATAAGCGAGCGGTGTGACTCATACGGATCCTTGTGTTCTCTTTATTTTGTGTTCTCTCGTGGGATTGAGCCTAGCATAACATATCTTTGAAAAGCCTGCTGTCGGAATTCTTTATGGTAGTCCCCGCTATTGAACCCAAGTTTGCCAAACCATACATACTCTTTAAACCAACTTTTAGAACCCATGTCACTCAAGTGAATAGAGCTCTTAATCGTTGAATATACTAAAGTGATCTCATCAACTATTTTATTGTATATGCTAGAGTCATATGCATCAATGCTTTTGTATGCTTTCTACTTCTTGCCATTTGGATTTAGTAAGCAGGGGCCCCCAAATTTCACGTGTACAATAGTACCGAGGTGACTAGAGCATCAAACAATTGTTTTTTAAGAGCCCATGTCGTAGCATAGAAAGCTTATAGGCCACTGCTATACGATAGTCCACGCAAGTGGTCCATGGTCTTCAGTTTCCATATATTTCATGGCCTAGGTATTTGTATGATTTCACTTGCCCATTGTATATTAGAGATGAATCTCCTTGCTCAAAGGTCATCAATTTTGTTTTTGACGAATTAACATGAAGGCCAAACTATGCGCAAAATTTTTTTAGCGTATCCACTTGCATTTGAAGACCGCTAGCTGAATGCGCTGCTAATAAGAGGTCATTAGCATGTAGTAGCAGTATTATAAACTCACGATGAAGTTGGGAAAAATTACATCTTGCCGCTTTGAGAAGGTCTTCAAGCTTGTCTATGTACAACCCAAATAAAGTTGGCGAGCGGACAACCTTGTTTAACTCCAGTGTCGCTGATTATAGTCTCTGATAGTCTTGCTGGTGTGCTGACTTTACTTCTTACTTTTTCATATAATCGGCCTATTCCTACAATCCATGTCTCTGGTACTCCAATTTGTTTGCTCTAAAGTGGAGTATTTGGGGCGAAATCCAGCTTCCCAAGAGCTCTAATGTTTTGTTCTTCCACCCATGTGGGGAGTCTTGCATCAAAGATGCCAAACAATTTTTCTAAGATGGGACTGATCATTAAAGTTCGGTAATTACCTGGGTCATATGCATCTCCTTTCTTGTGCACGAGATGTATCAGGCTCGTAGTCCAAGGATTTGGAAAGCCTTCAACAATGGCTTGATTAAATAAGTCTACACAGAAGTTTAATGCTACAATTTTCGCGTCTTTCCCTTCAGTTTCTGGGAAACTAATAAATATGACCCATGTCACCCTTTTTTATTAAGCTGATCAAAAACAAAAAGAGGGCATACTTATATCGTAAACATAAGCGAATGGTGGAAGAATTGTTGGTTGATCCAAAGAAATTCTGGAAGAG
>JAANSK020111130.1:0-15861 GCA_011763485.2 Isoetes engelmannii
CTGGAGTAAAAGAGGTATATGTAGCGGAATAGTACCCGCCACCTTCTCCCAAATAGCCCGGTCGCTGCCCCTAAGCCAAAACTGGCCCCGAAAGAAATCCCAAGAAGCAAGCTGACCATTCCAATACCAATCCTCCAGAGTGGAGACTGCAGCCTGAGTCCAACGGGCCTGCGTCCGAGCATGCATGGTGGCAGCCAAAGGCAGATGTGCACGGGGCAAAGGAACCCACAAGAAGGGAGAGGTGATGATAAACAGAGGCATAATCCAATTGGAAAAGCAATTGCACATGATCTCAAGCGCGCAACACACCTGTGAGAAAAGGGGATGCATGCGGAAAGGCTTGAGACCATACAACAATGCCCAGGGCAACTTCACAGCAACCGTCGGCTTACCAAACACCACACAATTACGAAGGGACTGCACAAGCAACGCAGCACCAGGAGAAGAAGTCCCTTCCTGTAGAATGCTCCAGACAAACTTGGAGACCAACACCTTGCTATGAAGCGCCAAATCCAGAATAGCCAAGTCTCCATCCTCCCTGGGGTGGAGACACTTCCACAACCGCTCCCTCAGCATCCCCGCCCCACACAAAATTGCAAACAATCTTATCCAGAACCTGCATCTTGCCCTCAGGAGCTAACATCGTAGATGCTGTATAGATATGAGTGCTACAAAGCACTGCCTTAGCAACAGTAATCCGGCCAGCCATGGACAACTTGCTACCCTTCCACTAGTTGAGGTGCTTTCGCAACCCCTGCAAAATCTCATCCCACACCCTACCCATTCCAAAGGGAATACCCAGAAGCTTAGTACATCCATTCCCTGGGAGCACCCTCCAGGGGAAGAGAGACAAACAAGGTGGAGGCGGAGTCAGCAGGGCCCATAATGCCAAGCACTTCCCACAATTCAAAAAAACGCCCGAGGCCAAGGAAAAGGTATTCAGCAAAGCTTTTGCATTCTGCAAATTCCTCTCTTCGGCCACCAGAAAGAGGAAAGTGTCATCTGCAAACTGATTAACAATTTGCTGATTACCATCCTGCATCCGGAGCCCATCCACCACACCCTCCTCCACCGTAGCCAAAAGCAACTGAGACAATGCCTCCGCCACAATAGTAAACAAAAACGGGGCTAAATGGCACCCCTGACGTACACCTCTCCCCAAAGAGAAGAAGGAAGAGGGCTCATCCTGACACACCACTGTAGCCCTGCTGACCTGTGAAGCTTCATGACTGTCTCTGTAAAGTGGGGACCACATCCTAAAGCCAGCATCATAGCATACAAGAACTCCTAGCGAACATTATCGTAAGCTTTGGAAAAGTCAAGCTTAAGATAGGCAATGCCTTGACCTGTTCTCCTCGCCTAATAGAGACCCTCATAAGCTGCAGCAATGTTAGTCAAAATATTCCAGCCAGGGATGAATCCAGACTGATTACTAATGGAGGTAGTCAACACTGGCTTCAGCTTCTCCACCAACGCTTTCGCAATAATCTTATACACGGAAGACAGTACGGAGATAGGCGTCCAATCATTAATGGTGGAAGGCTGATTGATCTTTGGAATCAAGGAAATGCATGCAGTATTCAAAATCTTATCCATTTGGGAGGAGCGCAACAACTCAAGGTATACCTGGTACACAGACTCTCCAGCCCACTCTCAATAGGTCTGGAAGAATTCCACGGGGATGCCATCCAACCCAGGGCACTTATCCTTGGCCATGCACATGCACGCAGCCGCTAGATCCTCTCTCGAAAGATCCTGCTCCAAATTGTCACGCTGGTGAGGCAAGATAGATGGCTTCACAGCTGCTAACACAAGCTCCTGCATCTCCTGCTCATACGGAAGAGCGTGCTGCGCAAAGAACTCTGAAAAATGTCCATGCACATACCTCTGCAAATCAGCAGGATCCTCCAGTCCGGCCATCTGGCAAAGCAAGGGATGCCATAGATGCCGCATACCACCGCTGTCTGGCTGCCCTAAAGAACACCGACGAACTAGTGTCCCCCTCTTTCAGCCAGGTGAGGCCTGCCTTCACACGCACCTCCCTAACGTTGATCTGCTCTAGGGAGATAATTCTCTGTAACACCTCATTCTCACGGACACCATCAGAAGGCCGTGCTCGAATCTGCTCCAATTCCTGATAGAGATGGTGAAGAGCTTGCCGTTCCTGCTGCACCCGCTGCCTACCAAAAACCTTAGCAAACTGCTTCACCCTGGCCAATGGTGTCACCATGCTCGACATACCGCTCATGGACGAGAAAGTGTCAAGCCACAATTCTTGGCACCTAGCCGAAAATTCCTCAACAGCCAAAAGCCATGTGTTCAAACGGAACACTATCCGGTAGGGCATAGAGGCAACAACACCCTGGCTGGACAAAACCTGAGGATAGTGATCAGAAATAGAGGTGGACAGAATATTGCTTCGACGCAGTGAAGGCACTCGATTCAAAGCACAAGGAGAAGCATAACATCTATCATGCCTGGCATATGCACGGCCTGTCCCTATCTGCCTATTACAATAAGTGAAGGACAAATTTCCAGGTACTTCAACCATGGCCAACTCTTGCAACAAACTAGACCACTGGTCCTTCTCAAAGCCTTGCACCACGTGCGTGCCCGAACCAGAGCGGTCCTCCACTCTCTCCACCATGTTAAAATCCCCTAACAACAACCAAGATACTTGCAAACCCCAAAGGTTCCGTAACTTATTCCTGATGGTGGCCCATAAAGCATCATGCTGAGAAGGCTGGTTTGGGGCATACACATTAACAATGCCCCATTCTTGTCCTCCCTCTAGACTTGATTATAGCCCACCGACCAAACTTATCCGCTGCAGAGTACGTGACATGCACATCCATCTTCCAGGCAATGAGAGTACCCCCACTAGACCGTCCAGAAGAAGAAGCAACAGATGCAAACTGTCTACCAACCATATCCATCAATCGCGACATATCACCCCTGTGACACTTATGTTCCTGTATGCAAACAATGTCGGAACGCAACTGGCGAAGTGCCAAAGAAACACGGGCCCTCTTGCTGCTAGAGGACCGCACCCCCGCACATTCCAGCTCAAGATGGACCTATTCATCCCAGAGAGAAGGGTCTGATACCAATCTCCCTACCCATAGGATCATCATCTAACGCCAGAGGATTGATCACATAGATGTGATCAAGCTTGTCCGCCCAGCTCACCAACCGGGAAGCCTGGCAAACCACAGTTTCCTGCCTGACACCCCTTCGAGGCGAGAAACCCTTCTTCGCCTCATCCCCCTCAAAGCCAAAACCAGCACAAGTCCCCTGCCCACCAGGATCCTCCTCTACTGCCAAAGGGTGCCCTCCTGTCTGCCATGAGGGCCATCCCCAACACCACCCTCCTGCCTACTGCCACCAACACCCTCCAGCCTACCATGAGGGCCACCCCCAACAATGCCCTCTTGCCTGTCATGGGAGCGATCCTCAAAAATACCCTCCTGCCTAATGTCACCACCATGATGCGGCCCAGTACCAAACTCCTCACCCGTGGCTCCTCCACCACGACCCCCACCTCTACCAAAAGCACCCCCACGCCCCCCAAATCTGCCATAGGAGGGGCGGCCAGCATCTCCCCTACTAGGACGCACAGCACCATCGCTCCCCGCACCACCCACTGCAGCTCCGGGGCCACCACCTGCTTCATCCACAGGCTGCCCTGCACAACCACCAACTGCCTCATCTGCAGGATGCCCTACACAACCATGATCAGCCCTTGCTGCGGCTCGAGCATTATCAGGATCACAAGGAAGCTCAATGGATGGGAACATGTGCTGAATTTCAGAACCATTCAGAAGCCACAGCCGGAAAAGAAAATGCCATGCACCACTATGCACAGGTATAGAGGTAGGCAGAGGCTGCAACACAGGCAAAGCAACACATATCTTCAGGACCTGCACAATGGAATGAGCCAGGTGCACCCCCAAGCCATTGGCCATTGAAATCAGGAAATCCGGAATCATCATATCCGGAGGAAGATCCAAGATTTGGAACCAACATGGAATTTTAACAGCAGTTAAAGAGCTTGTAGACATAGCTGGAGTATAAAACTGATACAACACATAAGCCTCACCCAATGTATCAACCCCACGACTAACCACCTGACGCACTGAAGACTCAGCCTCAAACATAATGAGAAAAAAATTATTTGGCAAAAACTTTAAAGACTGGTACCTGAGCAAGCCAATCCGCTTCAGATGTCCCGGGAGCCAGGAACTAAACCGCCGTGTATCCAATATGATCCCATTGAAATAACCCAACACCGCAAAGGAGACAAGATTTTCTATAGTCTGCACATGCCGAACATGATCAATGTCTATTTAAGGATTGGCTGGGAGCACATCCTGCAGATCCTCGGAATGATGTGCATCCACAATTCTCAAAGCTTCTTCCACACGAGCACTCTTCTTATGAGGGGCTTTGCGTTTAATCCAATCCGAGAAGCCAGGACGAGTAAGGCGAGCCACCGTGTCATTACTCTTCCATGTTGGGCGTGCAACAGAGACCGTTCTAGCTCCTTGGGATGTATCCAGTCTCACCCTAGGTGGCGAAGACACATCCCCCTGCACTCCTACATCCACAGAATCCAGCCCCTTCTGAACGGGCTCTTCCCTTTTAACCAAACCCTCTCCAATTGCCGGACTGGAGGGCACCACAGACCCGGTTTCAAGGGGCGACATGCTTGAAGGAACCGGGGTTTCCATCACGCAATCTACTGGTGTCTCGGAATTGAATTGGGATGAAGAGCAATCAATATACCTGCCAATCGAAGGGGACTCCAGCAAACTCCTCATATCCGCTACTAATTGCCACTCCACTACCTTCTCGCATCCCAGTACCTTCTGGGACTCGCTCTGCACACCCAAACTCGCGCCTTGGGAAGGCGTATCTGTTCCCTCTACATCCGCCAAGGCTAACCCCTTTTCCACATGGGTCTTTCTCCGAGCCATCTCCCGTGGCTTCAATCCCAAGCCATGGGACTCCATCGACCCACTGGCCTTGGACTGGGAGTCCAACCGAGCAGGAGCCATCAAGGCCGAAATCGCAGGGCCGAAATGGCTGTCAGCCGGAATAAAAAACCAAAGATGCCACACACCTTGGAAAGAGTTTTGAATCAACTTTCCAACGGGCTAAAAAACACAAAAAACCGAGATCGGTAGCTCAAGTCATGAATGCAAATGTGAAGCAGTCTCCGGCAGAAACCCTAGGGCGCTCCATCCCGCCCTACCAAGGGTGGGTTTCTAAGGGCGAAGTGTCGCATTCTTTAGCCAATTGTACTCGTCCAGATAAGCAATTGAGACAAGAACGTTTTTCTAAGGGCAGTTTTGCGGCGACATTTTCGTACTATATTGCAATCGTATTTCCTTCCTTAGGATCTACCCCGAAATTAAATAAGACTACACTACTTCATGAATCAGCCGTATTGCAGTTGTATTTTCTTCCCATCATTTCTGCGTCAAATACTGCTACAAAGTTGGATCAATAAAATGTGACGTGTCTTACTTCTTACAATGGAAAAGAGCAACATGTTACAAATCCAATGTGGCAGTCTTAAACACTGTAGTGAAATTAGGGTGGAATCACACCCTAATTTCACTACATCCGCCTGCTTTGTATCATCACTATGGTTCCCTAAACATGTCCGGCATAAGAAATCCTGTCCGGGGGAAGGAGTCCGCCAAAGTTTTGTCCAGAGAGCCAGCTGGGATTAAGCTTGTTGTGATTCACTTCTCAGATTTCCTTTTTTTTTGTGATTCGCTTCTTTGATTCTTGTTTCTACGATTCTTTGATTTGCTCCTGTGATTCTGGCGGGCTTTAATGTGATAAGGCTTCCAGTGCATCAAAATCCCCTGGCCAAGAAGCAAGAACAATAATTTTTGGTCGTCCGGTGGTCCACCCTTATATGAACCATATTTTTTTGGGAAATTTCTAAAAATGCCCTTGTATTTTTATGTAATTGTTAAAATACCCCTAATTTTCTTGTATTTGTCAAAATGCCCTTTTCCTCTATACAGAAGCGTAAACAGACCTAAACCAGAATGGAAGTGGCGGCTATCCTTTCTTCGTATCAGAATGATCCCGCATTCTATCATGGCATCTCGCCATATTTCTTCATATTAGAATGATCCGGTATTGTCCCATAGGATCCTGCTATAGCTGTGCGAAGACAGAAGAATGAGGAAGAGGTGCAGCCAACACCGACAAGCTGCCATAGCCCATTTGCTGTGCCATGCTATTTTAATTTCCCCATTTTAGCACTACAATTGTTGGTGATTCAACATGGTTTCAGCAGAATCTGTAGATTTGGAATCTGTGGATGTTTAGAAACACATGATTGAAGCTTCAAATCATCCGCAACTAGATTTGGAAGTTCTTCTTTGGGATCAGTATTCTGGTCCCACTATCTGTAGATGTCTAAAAACACAGGATTGAAGCTTCAAATCGCCAGATCCATAATAGCAGTGGATCCTACTGGAAAAACTGTAAAAAAAGAAAATAGTGATGCTCCTTTCACGTCAAATTCATGTACAAAATTGATGCAGAAGTGAATTCGGAAAAGAATACTTTTTTCCTTTGCCAACGGTGAAGGAACAAGAAAAGTAAAAAGCATGCAAAAACCGAAACTTACTGGTTTGTGAAGAAGAGACTTCGCTTTTTGGAGATAGATATAGTAGGAATCGGAGAAGTAGGGCAAAATTGATGTCTGGAATGACAATTGTGCAGTCGATCTTGCTTCCCGCAATGCCTTTCAGTTGAGAACGGCTAAGTATAGAGGAAAAGGGCATTTTTACAAATACAAGAAAATTAGGGGTATTTTAACAATTACATGAAAATATAAGGGCATTTTTAGAAATTTCCCTTTTTTTTTACTTTTTTTAAGTCCTTAAGCTGCCTTCCTAAACATGATGAACGATTTGCATTGCTTGTGTTTTATGTGCGCATGTGGCGCTTATGTGGCGTCCACGTGTAATTTGTAACTTTTCAACGTTCCAAAAATATAGAATATGACCGTTGAGCATACTTAACTGCACAGTTTTGCTCTGTTCACATGAGCCCGTTCAAAAATTTAACACTCTTTCCCTCGTCTCGATTCTCTTGCTAGTCATATTCCGGCCTCAAATCGAGGCGCTACTGTTGTATCTCCTCAAGCTTGGCCGGATTGGATTGACGAATATAGGGCTTCTGACTCGTCCCAGGTTCTTGGTTTTTATGCTGTTTTTGATTGATGCGGTTTTTCACAAGCCATCTGTTGGATCATCCATGGCTGGATCCGAAGCATTCTTCTGATATGCCGCACAGAAAATTGTTCCTTATTTGGCATTCTAGTCCGGGTCATTTAAGACCTTCTCTTTGAATTGGCCGCGCAAGACGATGATGGATTTTATGAGGGCACACTGATTTCAAAAACCTGCTACCTCGATAGACAGATAGATTTTTGGATAGCTGAAGAATAAATCAAATGACGGGTGTTACAGACGAATCTTATATCAAAACTGCCACACATTTCATGCTGGATCCCAGATATGAGTATTCTGCCCCGCAGTTCTACGACTTTTGCATTGGAGAGTCAACAGCAGATATTGAAGCAGCTGAGGGATGGTTTCTTACAGCGCTCACGTACGATGATTCCCGTAAGCCTACTATTCCTGACTGTTTTATGGTTAAATTTGGGATATGAACTAAAAGCTTTCAATTACTGGACCTAGATCTACCTAAATTCAACTAAACCTCTTCTGACTTTGGTGAACCGGGTAATATTCACAGCACATGTTTGT
Organism: Isoetes engelmannii; assembly: GCA_011763485.2. NCBI lineage: Eukaryota > Viridiplantae > Streptophyta > Lycopodiopsida > Isoetales > Isoetaceae > Isoetes > Isoetes engelmannii. The sequence continues at coordinate 7,803 of JAANSK020111130.1, forward strand.
AGAATGAAGGAGCTATGGTATACATCTGGAGTTTCAGCTACAAATCTTAGCAATAGTATTGAGGTGAGACATCTTATTTCAGTCAGAATCCTTTGGCATTTAACCCAACGTGCCCACATTGCAAACCCTGGTCAAGCATTTCGCAGTCCCTGGTCTCATCAAAATAGACTTGTGTGCATGACAAGACACATAAAATTGCATGCTGATTGAATTAGAGCATTGGATCCTGGTGGTGTAGACCCATGATGACAGGATTTGAACATTGGAATCGTATGCACGGATTAAGTCATGATTTTTATCGTATGCAGTTCTCCTGTATCTCGCCTAAGCATAGCGTTGACATGAGCTTGAAGGACAAAAGGTACAATCATTTTCTTATTTCCCATTTTATGCTACAGAAAATATACTTTCTGTCCCTTTAACCTCATCTTCTTCATGTTTTTTCAGTCAGAACAGACTTCAACATCATCCGAACAATTGCAAGGAAGGGACTGAATTTCACGATGCAATGGATGTTGTTTCTAGTGACGATGAAAATATTAGCAAGAAAGATGGTACAGTGCATTATGTCTTAACAATTGTTTGTAGTATATGAGATTTTTCTGACTCGTAATATTTGGAACAGCTGCAGTACTAAATTCAAATTTCAAACATACTAATAGTGTGCCACATACACCTCCACGATGTGATACCACACCTGTGAGTGTGCTAAACGAGAAGCTGAACTTGGAAATCCAGAAAGTATCTTCAAATAACAAAGCATTGTCGATGTCTAAAAAGAAAAATTCAATGGGCGCCATAACCAGGTTGGTTCCATACACTTTTAGGACCAAATCTCAATGGCATAAACACTATATGCTCACCAAGAGTATTGTTTCAGATATGCTCGAGATACTGTAATCAAGAAAATGAAGAAGAGCATTTGCAAAATCGTATCATCAAACGATGCAGAGAACAAGGATGGACATACACATAAAGATTCCTTAAAGCAGGTTTGTATTTTCTGAATATGGACATAGAGGTAGCTTTTTTCTTTCCAGCAATTAATTGTAGAAATAAATGAGGGTGTCCTTTTGACAGCTTGTTGACATGAAAGACAATCTGAAGGGAAAAACATTAACCATTCCTAAAGAATTCCAACATTATACAGACAAACGTGCACAAACACGCTATGGCAAAGATGTTTGTAGCACGACTTCAAAGGTCAAATCTAACAATCTTCCTCTGTTTTTATTTAATACGTCACAAAACATCTTATGTAGCAGCTGACAAGGGTTCTTTCTATAATAGGTGGGAAAACTTGCGTCGCCATTTATCTCTCTTGCAGAAAGGGTCCTCAAGTTCCAGATAAAAACACCTGAGCGCTTTCATCTTGGCTCTCACAATGTTAGTATTTTATTATTCTGGCCATAACTTGTTTTAAAATTCTGATTGCATTTAAACCAACAATCCTCGATTTAGGATCAACCACTTGCGTTGATTCCATCGCAAAAAGCCAAATTGAAGTTGACACGGCCAAAGGAACCTGAATTTGAAACGTCTCATCGGGTGCGCCCTTCCAGGTATGTGCAATATGCAAAGTAGTATGATGTGCTTGACATTTCTAATAGGTACTCGAAACTTAACTATAGAGTGAAAAGCGCCGCTGAGCTTGAAGAGGAAATGCTGGCAAAGCTTCCAAAGTTTAAAGCACGACCTCTAAACAAAAAGGTAGAAGGATATTTGTGCTTAATAACAAAAAGTGCATCTCAAGCTTAAACATTTTCTGTCTCAGATACTCGAGGCCCCCACTCTGTTGGCAGTACCTAAGAGCACTCCTCAGTTACCACAATTTCAGGTGACTGCTTATTATTCTTTTTTGAGCTTCAGGATGGTGCATGCTGTAACTAATAATTAAAATCTCCTCCAGGAATTTCACTTGAGAACCATGGAGCGTGCAATGCAGCATGTTTGTGCATCTTCTGTATGTTCCTCAGATTCTCAGTCAAGCTCGGTAAGGAACAAAAGCCCCTTTTTCCCAGTGCACTTATATAAACTATAACACTCTAGAACTGCTTGCTTGCAGTCTACTGATGCAAAGCAGCGTCGGAAGTCTGCTCCTGAAAGTGGTGGCCTGACTGAACCAAAAGCACCACACCTTGAAACTGCTGCCCGTGCACGCTCATCAAAGTATGTTCAGTCTACTCCAAAGCATGATTTATTTCCTTTAGTAGTATAGTTTTTTTTGAAAGAAATCACATTCATGTAATGGTTCATTGCATACTTCACTCCTAATGACATTATCAATAATTGAAATTGAAATTGAAATTGAAATTGAAATTGAAATTGGATAATCCTTTATAAAAAATAATAATTGAAGTCTTCAATTCCATCAGTCATGCAAGTATTTATAAACAATGATGATCATGACATGCATTCCATGTTCAAGAGCTGTGTTATATATTGTATTGATTTCTCCATATGTCACAGCCCTAGTTAAAATTATCCATGATTTGACCTGGATTGCATAACTAAATGTTGTGTTGCATATAATAGATTGTATATGCATTGAAGTTGGCAGTGCAGATAGAAGAGAAACTCAAATATCAAATAGCTTATTGCAAATATATGATTAGTGTGTTCCATGTAAATGACTGATCTACGTTTTTAATTTCCTCCTTTGCTAGAGTAAAAAGCATGGAAGAAATTGAGGCTGAGGAGCTGGCAAAAATTCCAAAGTTCAAGGCTCGTCCATTAAATAAACGAGTGAGATTGGAAACTTGACTCTATTTGAAGCTAGTATCTTTAGAAGGTCGTCTAAAATGCATTATGTAATCGCCTTGTCAGATATTTGAAAGCCGTGGTGACTTGGGCATTTTCAGAAGTCAGAAACGTCAAGTAACAACCCCAGTGGTATAAACGATGTGCTTTCCATATATGTATTTGCATTTTCTGGCAACTTACAAATTTACATCTTATAGGAATTTCACTTTGCAACAGACGAGCGTATACACCATCATGATAATCTAATTGAGGATCAATTTGATAAGGTAAATAGTAGTCTGACAACATCTGTTTCACGTGAGGAAACCTCTTTCTGTGTGGTCTAGGCATCATCCATCATAGTAATGTTGAGGACTTGTTCTGTCTCTAGCTCTCACTCAATTCTCATTCCGAGGAGCTTGTGCTTCAGCCAACAAGGCCTGAACCCTTTCATCTTCTTACTGAGGTCAGTTTAGAAAATATCTCAGATTTAACGAATGTTATGCAATCCTAACTGACATCAATATTGCAGGAACGAGGGCAACTCAAAGAGCTGAGACTTATGCGTGAACTGCTTGAGAGGGAACTAGCAGAGAAAGAATCAAGAGTACCGAAGGCCAATCCCTTGCCATACACTACCGATGTTCCTGCTGTAAGTTTGCTGTGTGGTTTATAACGCTAAATTCCGATGGTGCTGCCACTTTTGCTACTTTGCACGTATATGATTTCAACTTTATTAAGTGTTTGCTCACTAGCATTTGTTGGAACAGGTGCCTCCTAAACCAACACCCAAGGAGTGCACCAAGCCGGAGCCATTCCAATTGGAAAGCTTAATCCGCCATGAAGAGGAGCTTCAACGGAAAGCTGAAGAGCTTGCCAGGCTGGAGCAGGAAGAAGCTCAATCAAGAATTTTTCATGCACAGCCAGTTCTCATGTAAAAACTTGTCGGCTATTTTCGTTTGCAGTTTGCTACTCAATGAGTAACCGATGAACTAATTACCATTTTCTGGCTTTCAGTGGACCCGTGTTCATACCCGAGAGGTCAAGAAAACCACTTACAGAGGTCCAGGAGTTTTCATTACTTGTGGATAGTAGAGCTGTTGAACGTGCTGAGTTTGATAAGGTAGTGACGGCAAAACAAAATCAGTATAAAAGACTTCGTGAAGAATTTGAAGCAGCAAGAAAGGTGATACTGAAATGCATGCTGGTTGGACTATCAATCTACTATGATAACGATTTTACTTACCATTACATTCTTTTTGATCTGCTTTGTGGTGCTATTAGGAGCAAGAAGAGAGACTTATCAAGGCACTTAGAAGAGAGATGATTCCTCAAGCGAGACCCATGCCTGTTTTCGATAAACCATTTGTCCCGCAAAGGTTTGTAATGTTTTGATTTTTCCAGAACCACATTGAATTTGATGTTATTGGGCTGAATCATGACCAAGGATTCTTCTCTTCTCCAGGTCCATAAGGGAGCCTACTAGACCAGTTTCTCCCAAGTTAAGGGTTCTGGCACGGAAGCAACGAAGTAGGCGATCATCAGAAGTTAGAAGATCGGCAGAACGAAGGCGCTCATTTGTTTTGGCTGCCAAAAAGAGAAGTCAGATGAGATAACATGTTGTGTTTAGCCAGCTCAAGATTCCAGAAGTTAAAGGTTGATTTTGAGGAAACCATTTACACGCAAGTGGATTTGGAAGGAATGATAGAATGCAACAAGCATTCACATTCAAATGAGTCAGCTTCTAGGAGATGCAAGTTGGATTTAGATGTAAGCTCATAATATTTGTCACTCATCTAGGTGACAATAATTATGCTTTCACATCTTTTGTACTATAGTATATAGTGTTGGAATACAAAATTCATTCAAAAGCATTTTGGACTTTAAGCATTCGGATTCTTTTCCCGTTGTTCATAAAGTAGGTCATACATACCCTGTTTTTAAATACTAACTAGAGTCAGTAGCAACAATGTGGCAGTGCATTTTCATCTTCTTCATTTATAGCATATAACAGACAGAGGTTGCACAATTTACACACGAGTGAAATTCTAGTGGGAAGGACTTACCGAATTAAGTTCCATATCCCACATTAGTTATTTTTTTTTATTGAAGGATGGTATTCTATTTATATTTTATAAGTAAAAGGAGTACAAAAAGTGAAGCATATAAATACGGTACAAAAACCTTTGGGGAGAGATCCCCCCATAGGTGCCAGAAGGCCAAAAAGAGGCTTCTAATAATATTGTCCAAAAAAGCGAGCCTTAAGAGTAATTGAAGAGTAGAAACTTTGAAACTGAAAGTGAAACTGAACTTAGATAATAAGAGTAGGTAAGTCTTGAGACTGGAAATCTTCAAGCAGCTATTCTGATTCCACCACGACCCGTCCTTCAGCTACTGCTACCTCAAAGGGATCTGGCCCTTTGGTCTTCATAGTGAGAGTGCAAAACAGGCAGGGGCAAACTTGAGATCTAGCAAAGTTGTATCTGCCAGAAGCATCTCGGGCCTGACAGACAACTTGTCGAATGAGGTCCGGATCCTCCATAGAACAAGCGCAAAGACCATATCCCACATTAGTTATGCATACTTGTTTTTTAAAACAAATCTAGGTTCATAAAATGGGAAATATTCTAACTTTTTATACTTGTGGCGGATATGAAATGTATTTTTGATGGGCTTGCATTGTTTTGATGGTTTGACTAGTTGATCACGTGTTTTAACATGTAAGTGGAGAATAACAGCTCAAAATAATCCTACCCTAAAAAAGAACCAAGTCCAAATAGTTTACAGATCACAAGTTTTTATTTGAGAGATTTGAGAAGTTTAAAAACTTAGGCACATCTAGAACCCCATCTAGAGAGATGCTGGTGAAGGCCGCTCACATATGGGTATTTGGTCCGATTCCACCAGACAATATGGTGTAGAATTCAGCAAATAGAGAATCTAGGAATTCCGGGCTGCTTCATGCTTCATGAATTTGCTCAAAATATTTTAGGATCTCCTTATTGAATTCCCAAACTTCCTGATCCTATAAGATGTGCTCAAAGGTCTTGTAACTGATCAACTCTATTTTCACCCAATACGAAGCGCCAATGGCTTATTCTTGATTCAACATAAAGGTAGATAGGTCCACTTCAGATGCATGTCCTCCCTCCATGTGTTTCTTCACTATGTACTTGCTAACAATCATCATGGAAGGATCATAATTCTTCCACTAGATACCATACTTCAAGAATTGAAGCTGCTTAGTGTGAAGAATATTATGCATGACAGATCAGCATCTGTCCACGCCAGCCCAAAAGGGCACGTCTGTTAGTAACTAATCAATTTCCGATTTTTGGTGTATGAGCTACGACAGAGGCCATATTTCTCTCTATCAATAAAACCATCTACATATTTTTCGCAATATAAATTCTTTATGGTATCAGAGCAGGGAAGCGATGGGAAAGCAATTGCAGCGGCAGAAAAAGCTTCTTAAATCACATTGGGTGCAGCGGGTGATAGCCAGGGTTAATCAGAGGATTGCACAGTGGAAATTGGAGCAGGCCCAGCGCATCAGAAACGTCCGCAAATCCGTTTTCCAAAGACTGTCATTCCGGTGAAGCAGGAGCAGGTATTTGTTTCAGTCTATTGCAAAATCATTAATTCAGGGTTTACTCCAAGGAATTAAGATGGAGGCAGTTTCTGGAGGAAAATATGAATCAGAGGATTGCACAGTGGAAATTGGAGCAGGCCTTGCGCATCAAAAACGTCCACAAATCCGTTTTCCAAAGACTGTCATTCCGGTGAAGCAGGAGCAGGTATTTGTATCAGTCTATTGCAAAATCATTAATTCAGGGTTTACTCCAAGGAATTAAGGTTAGAGTCAGTTCCTGGAGGAAAATGTGTAATAGAAAAATTTAACGGAAGAAACTTTCGTAACTGCAAGTCAAAAAAAAATTCCACCTGGTTGAGAAGGATCTATTTGGAGTTGTTGATGACACAGAGAAGAAACCTTCTGATCCAGCAGATTTAGTAAAGTGGAAGGTGAAGGATAGAAAGGCTATGTCAATGATTGGTCTCGGGTTAGACGATCCCCATATCCACCATGTGAATTTCTCAAAATCTGCAAAGGAAGTTTGGGAAGCCTTAAAGAAGATATTTGGTGCTCAGGCCAAACATTCGAAGGTTCTCTTGAAGCGGCAGTTATTTGAATTTCGCATGGAGGAAGGAGGGTGTCTTGCAGAACACATAAGCCAGTTAAGATTACTTCCGAACCAGCTAGCAGGGATCAAAGCAGAGGTCACAGATGATGATGCCAAAGCAATTCTCTATCATAATCTTCCACCGTCATATGCTCATGTAGTCACAACCTTGCAAATAGTAGAAGGCTTGTCGCTTGAACAGGTTATAGCATCATTGCTTGAACAAGAGTGCCAGATGAAAGAAGGAGATTAGTCCACAGTGGTCATGTTCATGAATAATAAGCCTTCAAATTGGAAGAAGCCTTTTGAGAATAAAGTTATGAAGAATGGCTGAAAGGAAGCTGGCAGCAGTGGCACAAATGTCAAAGATAACAGAGCATCATTAAATGGAAGGTTTGCAAAGAAGCCTGTAACCTCAAGTAAAAGAAAAGGAGTTTGTAATTATTGCAAAAAGCCTGGCCATTATGCAAGGGAATGCCCAACACGCATTGGAAAAAGAGAAAGATAAAGCATTCCGGACATTTTTTGAGGATGAGAAAGGCTTCATGGCTCAAGTAGGAGACAAACCTGTCGACAGTGAGGAGCATATTATATGGATTGACTCTGAAGCCACTTAGCATATGTGCCCCAAGGAGGATTACTTTCAAGGCTTGCAGCCAGTGCATGGATCTAGGAAAGTAATGTTAGGAGATGACTTTGGGCATGTCATTCTAGGAACGGGCAGCATCAAAATTGTCCTCAACAGTGGCCTCACATGCATAGTTCGAAGAGTGTTATATGTGTCAGGCATCACCAAAACGCTGTTATCAGTAGGAGCATTGGCTGATCTAGGGTATACAGTTTGGTTTCAGAAAAGTGGGTGCCATGTAACTTCAAGAGATCAGCAGACAATCGCCTTGAGAGTAAGACATCCTATTTATACAGGTTAGATGCTCAAGTGATTAAGAAACAACCCTTTGGAGCGGAGGTCAAGAAAACCACTTACAGAGGTCCAGGAGTTTTCATTACTTGTGGATAGTAGAGCTGTTGAACGTGCTGAGTTTGATAAGGTAGTGACGGCAAAACAAAATCAGTATAAAAGACTTCGTGAAGAATTTGAAGCAGCAAGAAAGGTGATACTGAAATGCATGCTGGTT
>JAANSK020111241.1:0-15861 GCA_011763485.2 Isoetes engelmannii
GCTTCTTTCGACTTCAACATATCACATACTAACAAGTTAAAACCCATGTTCAAATGCACTAGGACCATGCCTGTCGATCGTATATATTCTGTCCTCTTTGACGTATACGATATTTTTGGACCATTCAGATTTTCCGGAATTTATTTATTTATTTATTTTTTTTCTATTCTATTGACGGGCAACCCTCTGATGCTTTAGCATCTTGTTAAGATGATCTCAACCGTTGGATCACTATAAACTTGAGGGGGTGTGTGTGTTAAGGATTGTTATTTGTAGGACAAATTTCATTGTTGAAATACCTTGGTTTATAGAATCAAGCAATTCACACTCGATGCAAGCAATTCACACTCGATGCCAAAATCTTAACTGGTGTTTTTGCATGCTGCGACGACATTAGTTTGCCATCATTTTCAAGAGACTTGGATAAAATATATGAGAATATTAAACAATCTACTAATTAAACGGAGATCCGTCGGGGACCTCTCTCCTTGAGCTCAAACCATGGGACGGCTTAGAGGCCCGCTACATCCCGAAGAGGATTCCGGTTGGCTAGGACAACGGTATGTCTGTTTGCTCTTCGTTGTAGATATTGGTTTAATTTCCCGTTCTTAAACCCTAAATTCATATGCCTGCTTCTTCTGAACTCTTTCCAGCTCTTTGCCTCACCATAATGGTTTTGATTACAGCAGGACATAATGGGCACTGCTATAGTACTTTAGCATAACTGTTAGTAGTCATCAACCTCTAGCTCATGCTCAAATTATGTACAGGCAGCTTGAACCTTGATTATGTATCTTGAGTTCACTCTACATTTTGCATTAAGTTGAAGAATATTGCTGTCTTTTGATGGGTTAGATGATAAGAAATAACAAATTGCAATTTTCTTGTATGGAAGATCAAAGCGTCGTAGATTGGCTGCAGGAGCAGAAAATTCAGATGCTGGAGCAGCAGGTAAAATTTTGCAGGATTCATTTATATCATCAATTAGCATAAACTTATTGTTACAAAGCAGTATCTAATACATTGGGCTTAATATATTCTCGCTTTCATTGTTTGCACTGGGAGTCTTGTCTATTTAAGTAGAGGAAATATATTACCGATTATGAAAATGATATGACACATTTGGTCATACAGTTGCTTGTCCTATGGTATTTTTAGCCCGCTTCATGTGTATTGCATTCCAAGCAGCCAGTTCTGCTAAAAGAACTGAATCATCCGTGGAAAGGTCGACAAATATGGCAGCTTTATGTATATTTGTGACATAATGACATGGAAGAGGCTTGAGGCGGCCAAACAACATTAGTCTTAAAATGTGTGTTGTGTAGTTAAATGTAGAAAGTCTAAGGTAAGGCCAAACATTATTTGTACCTTGTTGTTGTGTGTATTATCAAATAGTATACCATGAGCTGCAATCAACATTTTATGAGTTCACAAAAATACAAAAATATGTTGTAAAGCTTTTAAATGGAATGACTTCTATTTTGTTGTTTTACCTTAGCTTATAACTTTCCATTCTATTCTATATCACAGGTGGAGAAACAAAGAGAGCACTTTACCATTGCAATTACTGTAACAAGGATATTTCAGGCATAATACGCATCAAATGTGCTAAATGCACTGATTTTGATCTTTGTGTGGAGTGCTTTTCTGTGGGTGTGGAGGTTACTACTCACAAGAGCAACCATCCTTACAGGGTTATTGTAAGTACACTGCTTTTGTTATTGAGTCTTCTATTCATTTTAGCCGTAATGCATGTTATATAAACCATTTCATATTTTTTTAATAAGTAGATGGGATTCTGGAACAGTCAGGCATTGATCTTTTGGTTAAAAAGTTTTGCATTCTGTTGTTACTTAGTCATCCTTTGCAATATTGTCCTGCCTGCTACAAAATGGCGCATAATCAACAGATTGGACAAGGGATTGTGATATGCAAGCTGGTTATAAAGATTTGATTTTGGGCAATGCTTTTCTGGCTACTGTGTAATGGTTCAGACCACTGCTGAGCTTCCCAGATCCTCATGCAGGAGTATAGAAAGTCTTAACAGTTTCTGGTGTGCTTCAATTTCATCTTCTTGCTGCATTTAACAGTTTCTGGTGTGCTTCAATTTCATCTTCTTGCTGCATTTATCAGTTTAATTGAAAATGGATGGCATTCAAGTGTGCATAAAGCATGCTCTTGTTGGCTCCCATGCGAAGGTTTCCCACATTTCTTAAACAATATCGATAAGAAGGTAAATTAGATGACAAATTACCATTTGCACTTAGCATCTAGCTGAAACTATATTCTGAACACTTTTGATGGTTTTGGAACTCCTAATTAAAGTACAAGAAATCAAAAGATATTAAACTTTTACAGGCCCATACTGCCAAGTATTTTACAATCCAGACAAGTAAGGGTCTCCAGTTACTAACTTCTATAGTAACTAATTAGATCACAATGATTTCTTCTTTGTTTTATTCTCAAAGATTGAACGTTTTTATTTTCTTATTTTTGAAGAGTGTATTTCGGTTCATCTGGTGTGATATGAATCGTTTGGCAGGATAATCTTTCCTTTCCTCTTATCGACCCCGAGTGGAATGCTGATGAGGAAATATTGCTTTTAGAGGTACAAATCTGTTTGCTGTTCATATTTATATTGCGACCTGTGCATTCAGGTGTGTGTTTGCTGTTTATTTTCTTTTTTGTCTAAGCAGGTGTATGACATTGGGTGCAGGGTGTTGAAATGTATGGATGCGGTAATTGGGCAGAGGTTGCAGAACATGTTAGTACTAAGACAAAAGTCCAGTGCTACAATCATTATATGTCATCATATATGAATTCCCGTTGCCCGCCCCTTCCGGTGAATCATCTTTGCAAACTTTGTCAATAGCATTATATATTCTTTTTCTAATAATGCTGCTTGTTTCATTGCAGGATCTAACACACCTGGCTGGAAAATCGAAAGCTGAGCTGTTATCTATGGCAAAGACACGTTTTGAAGGAAAGAAATGTATGTATGACTTGGAAGTGCTTGTCATTTGTAACCTTTTGAAGACATATGTAATATGTTACAGCAATATGATAACCTTATTACAAGATGAATATTGAAAAGCAAAGGATAGTATATCCAAACATTATTGTTGTGTCTTTGCTAAGCTGCATTTTGATCGCACAATGTGCTTGACATTTCTCGTATGTACAAAACTGGAGTACAATGTATAGTCCATTTTTAAAAGCTGAATTGAAGAATAGAAAAGTTCAAGGCAAGCTGCATTGCTCCTTTGAGCCCACAGAGGCAAAGAGAAAGGACTGTTTTCAAATATTACCAGTGCATTTCACGTCCGACTAGGACATACTTGCAGACTTTTCATCTTATCATAAAAACTGGAGATGCCTGTTATAGAAGCCCAAGCTATTTTCCACATTTCGTGATATTTAGTTTGGGTGTTTTAACATGGTGGAAAATAACCTTTATTTTGAGTTCCCATTTTTCCCAATGGAGGACTACTTGTTAGTCTGCTTTGGTGCATCTTCATCTCAAGTAATGCATTCTAGAGTATTATCATTACTTCATGCATGTTGATGACTATGCATGCTGAGTCATCCACCCATTGCTGACATGGCATGACTATATAAGCCATAGTCACGCCTCATTAGTTAGTTCGCTATATAGCATTGGTTAGCTTACACTTCTTTTATTATAGAAGTTATCTTGGTATAAACAACATTAATTTTCCTGCTGGAGCTGTTTGTTGAGCAGAGATCTCTTATTATTTGCTGCCAGGTGTCAGCTACTAAAAATTTTCATGCTCGTACTTGACCTTTCTCTAGTTTATATAGCTACTATGAAGATTTGCGAAATATGCAATTTAAGTGGGGTTGAATTCAAAGAGCTTTTTGATAAGTGGGAGGTGATTCAAATCTGTTCAAGGGAATATATGAGTCTTCCTTGAAATGTCATCTGAAAAACCATGCAGAAGGTGTCACGGCTTTTGCAGTTAGCGTTCCAATTGGCATAAATATAACCAAATTTCTTACTTGTTATCCATAAAAAATAGGAGGTAAAATTGGACAAGGTTAAGCTCCTGAAGTTGGTAGAGGGTTCTTAAATGACCACCGTAGAAGGAAGTAAACCATGCATTGATCCAGATTTTCCTCCCGTTTGCAGATTTTTTGACACATGGAGATTCTTTCAGTTCAAGGATCATTAAACAAGAGTCTTGTATTTCTCCTTCAGTATCAAAGTAAGAATTTTTTCCCTTGTGTTGAAATAGGTATAATTTTTTGATGCTGTGATGGGATGGACTGGATTTTTAAATTTATAACCTTATAATATTTGACATTTGTTTTAGATCTGAAGATCTCAAGGAAAGGGAAAGTCTTGGTGATGGGAGATCTCCCTCAGGCCTCTCTGGAGGTTCTTGTTTTCCCACTCACAGAGCAACTTGTTTTCACATTGTTGGGGGATTAATTATAAAATGTCCTTGTAGGTGCAGAGCAACCAGATCCCCATCTACACTCTTGTGCTGCAAAGAAAGCATCTGTTGGAGGACAGATTAAAGAGACTACAGAAGTCGCTATAGTTCGAGCAGCAGAAGGTCCTATATTCTTTTCTTATATGTAGGATGCATGTAATGGGGTGCCTTATAAGCCCCAATTCCCTCTTTTTTATCAGCAACCGTGCATAATGTGTTTCGTACTTGGTCCAAAACTTGTCAAGTCTCTAGAGTTTTCTTTTCTGCTTTTGGATTTACGAAGCATATTCTGTTGGCAACTGGGTTAAAACATAGTTTTGTGAAAGCAGATGGATTCCAGAGTACCCGGAGTGTAGGAGGGAAGAAGCCGAAACCATCATTAGACGACAATAAAGCAGGCGCAACTATCACTGATTTGACCGGTTATAACCCCAAGAGGCAGGAATTTGATCCTGAATATGATAATGATGCCGAAGCACCTCTAGCAGAGATGGAGTTCAAAGATAATGACACAGAAACAGATCGTGAACTCAAACTAAAGATGCTTCATATTTATTTGTCAAGGTTGATAGATGCAGTAATCTTTTATGATTCTCATTTTGTTTTCATGTACTTGCAAACTGAAGTAACGCGTTTAAGTTTCTACATCCTTAGCATGGATGGTTAATGCAGTGTCTCAATCTCACCTATCTTTGTTGCTACCACTCGTCTAACTTGTTGAGTAAATATATACATGATGGTCCGGTAGATGGTTGGTCCATCAACTTCTCTACCTTATGTAGAACTATCAGGATTACAAACTTACATGTCTTGGAAGTAGATATACGTTTAGTAGGTGTACATTCAACAGCTAGACGTATCTTCATAATATTGCTCTTATAATTAAGTTTATTTATCGAGTTTTTAAATGAGATATTTCTTGCATGTCAGACTTGACGAGAGGAAACGGCGAAAAGATTTTATACTTGAAAGAGGTTTACTACATGTGAATCGACAAGAAATGCTGGATAGAAAACGAAGTAAGGAAGAACGTGAGCTTTATCAGCGAACCCGTGTGTTTATGCGCTACCACTCACAAGCGGAGCATGAAGCACTGCTTGCTGGGCTGTCAACTGAACTGAGGCTACGGCAAAGAATTGAGGAATTGCAGGTCGGTTAAAATATATGTTATGTCTAAATTACTCAATTCTCTAATTGTATAGAATATATTGTGTGATGAGAAGCTTTGTTGTTTTTGTCTTGCAGGAGTTCCGCTCTGCAGGGTGCCATACACTAGTCGAAGGAGAGGTCTATTTGGCAGAAAAGAAGAAAAGAGGGATGGAAACAAACTCAAGGAAACCACGAGATAATTCCTCTTATTTAACAAACAGTAAAGGTGCAAATAGGTCTAATCGTGGTGCAAGTAAAGAAAAGGATGGCGAACCATCCTCATCGGGGAACACCAAAGAACTTCAAAAAGTCCGCGGTGGAGGGCACAACCTTCTAACTAGCAGTCCAAGGTTACCAGCTGGAACTGTGAAGGGAGTGAAGAAGGGCTTCGTTCCTCTTGATATCTCTGGTTGCCCTGGGGCATATTTGCTTTCTACTTTGGTAAGCTGTTTCCATGCATTTCTTAATTCCTTCCAGTGGTCTAAAACTTTTGCAAAGGCTTTCATGATTCTGTAAGGGCGTAGTTAAGTCTTTTTTAACGTATTTGTGAACAGGCTATGTTACTTGGGTTTCAAGAAAGTGTCTTTTCCTGTTAAAATAGCTTACTCTCTTCTTGGTTAATCTCTGTAAAATCCTTGCCACTTGATGCATCAATTTGTCGCACTGGGACTTTTAGTGAAAGAAATTTAAATGCAGGAACACGAGATGTGCTCAGAACTGAGGCTTTTACCGGCACACTATCTGAGAATGAAAGAAGTTCTTATGCTCAAAAGCGTGAAAAAAGGCATGGTGAAGCGTGAGGATGCTTGTCTGATGTTTAAGGTCGATCCTTTAAAAACTGAACGTGTGTTTGATTATTTTTCCAAGATGGGATGGATAAAGGCAAACTAGATTCTGGTCACACTTTTCTGCAGCCTAATGTTAGATATCCAGTCTGTTTCCCATGCAAGCAGCTGCCTGGGGATACATTTGGCAAGGCAAATTTTGAAGCAGCATAAGTCACCAATATGGAGTTGTACATTTATAGTTGTCCCTCTTTGAATGCTGCCAAATTACCAATGATTTGTTGGAAGTTATTGAATCGATCTCAATGATGAATTTGGGGTTGAGGTTGCATGCGGCTGTTCCTTGGGAAATTTTCTGGGCTTGTACAATAGATTATAACATTATCATCATGAAGTGAGCTGGAAATACGTTCACAATTCTGGTAATGGTCTGAATACCATTTACTAAAATGTAACACTAATTGTTGATGGAAGGTTTGCATCCAGTTCATCATACAAAATTTAAGTGGAAATTTACATACTCCATGGAGGTCTGGTTCATAAAGGGGAAACTATCACAATGCCCCTACATATCTCAATTTTGGAAAACTAACAAAATGCCTTCATATTTTGCAAATGTTACCAAAATTTCCCTAATCTGTAGTTTATTATTATTTTTTTTTTTTTACTAAACAAATAAGTTAAAGATAGAATTTTAACGAAGGGAGTGCCCTTCACAAAACACAAAACTAACAATATGGCCTCATATTCTGCAAAAGGTACATTGCTTTTGTGTAAGCAATGTATTCGCCTTTACCGCTTTCCTTTCTATCTTTCATTTTGCGCCCTTAGATTGTGGAAGATTCTTTGAAGTCTTCCACATCTAAGGTGCTCCTCCTTTATTTCTTGAAAACGCTTGCCCAAAGCACCCAAAAAAATATCCTAAGAAAACCATTGACTACACCTAAAAATTATCCCAAGGCCACTGTGCCAAATAAATAATCCTGCTTGCCATCGTCTTTTACAGGCGACCTTTCATAGCTGCACTCTGAGAAGAAAGAGTGAGAAGAAAAACACAAAACAAGCTAAAAGGAATTGAACCTCTCGGCCTAATCAGACTTAATATGGAGAGCTTATTCAAAAGCCTTTCCAAAAAAATAAAAACCATGTAAAACAGATATTTAGCTGCCGAGATATGATGCTCCAAAATTTCGGCCACCAAAACTACCCAGAAATTACTCCTTCTGCCTTCATGCTCTGCAAAAGCTCATGCAAAAAGCCATTTTCCAAAGAAGCCAAACCCTTGCTTATATGCTCTACATGTTGCATGCATGCCAACCATGTGTACATATATATATAATATGTATATACTGGTCCATCAAATGGCCAGGACCGTTACAGTCTCTTCTTCTAAAATTTACCCCATGTCCTCATGGATCATTATAGATTTACTAAAGCATTTTTGTGATTCAAATCTCACATCCAACATAGCTCAACTCAACTCAAAACTTTAGTTCATGTGGTAATTTACTCTACCAAATTCATCTTCCATTCTTACCAACATCACCTCATTATATGCATATTTTATTTTATAGTATTCATCCCAAGCTCTATATTTAATTAATTGACAATAATGTAACAAAAGCAAATAAAGGTAACAAAGCAATTGCAAAAATAAACCGGAACAATAAAAAAGGCACAAAAGACATCGCCGTGGCAGTTTCGAGATTTTGAGAAGGCACCGATTCTTGGGATTTAAGTCTCTCCAAGGCAAATCGGCACTCTCCAAGCAATTTCGACATGTTTCACTTGAATTTAAGCCTAACTTTTTTGCACAAGCAATATCTACCTTCTTTCAAATGGCTATAGCTTCTCAAACATATATTAGCCACAAACCTCTTATCAAAGCATATTGGAATCTAATCATGGCAACCCATGTATCTAAAATTGAATCAAAAGAAAACCCCACCTGCGAATTGCTTCATGTATTGACCCCTGGCCCCCTTGCAATTGTTTGTGCCCCAAAGCATCGGCGTCTAGCTCCAAGAACCAAACTACAGGAGAAGATACACATTGCAGTAAATTCTGACCTAGCTTCACTCTTTCTGTGATATCTCCCTCATACGAACGAATTTCGCACTGATCAGACCCAATCTGGAAAGCTTATTCAAAAGTCTTTCCAGTAAAAAAAAAAAAAAAACACGTAAAATGGATCTTTGGTCGCCGAGATTGATGCTGCAAATTTCGGCCACCAAAACTGCCCAGAAATGGCTTCTTTTTACCTTCAAGCTCTGCAAATAAACCTCATGCAAAAAACTTTTTTCCAAAGAGGCCAAACCCTTGTTTATATGCTCTCCATGTTGCATGCATGTCAACCATGTGTACATACGGATATAAATACATATATTGGTCCATCAAGTGGCCAGGACCGTTACATAAACTTTGAAAGGTCTCAATGTGATCTATCTATAGCACAAAAAATATTGGAGACTTTTTTATTAAATGTGATCTGATGAGTTAGTTATAATTGTTTCGCTGGCTGGATTATCAGTTCTGTCTTGGTTCCATTTTCTAATTGGTGGTTCAGTAGCATTTCTTAGAAAGCCCAATGTGATCCGATGAATTAGTTATAATTGTTTTGCTGATTGGATTACGAGTTCTGTTTTAGTTATGTTTTCTAATTGGTGGTTCAGTCCGCATTTCTTAGAAAGCTCTTTTATGATCTCAAAAAATCCATAATGGCTAGACTGATATTGGCCAAGTTTGAATCCGTGACCCCGACTGTGGCAATTTATGATCCTGTCACTAGACCACTACATTTACGATCTTGTAATATGCCTATTTCACTTCCAGCAGATAGCTTTTGCAGATGGAGGAAGATAATGAAATAAGGTGTCCAATTTAGGGGATGCAGCAACAATATGCATAAAGGCTATTTTTTTTGCAATTCAGTGCATGAGGCCTTCCAATGGAATTCCAATCTTCACATATAACGAACTCAAGAAAGGCAGTCGAGTCACGCTTTCAGACCTTAAAGAGCCACTACCTAGGCCCCCATTCCTGCTTAAATCTCTGGAAGATCAATTTTCTACTACAGTATGTTCATATGGTTCTCACCCTTTTTGACATCTCATATAAACCCAACATGTTCTATACCATGGTATTCAGTGCCAATGGCTGCAACCAAGCTCACCACAAATGAGACATTAGAAATGCATCACTTTCTGGAATACATGATACATTATCTTTATTCTATCATGGATGAAAAATTTGGAGCTCCTTTACTCCATTAGTTCATGATGAATACTCTGCAAAAATTGCATCCCATATACACCTGTTATATGTTACGTCATGGACGTCGGCTATGTATTCTTGCATCGGGCCTGCCATTCTTGCATCCTAGAATGGAAATGGGCTCGCCCATTCTTGATCTACCCGCTGTAGCAGGTAACGAAACTATGAAAACAGAGGGAGTTCGTCCATGACGATGTAGAACGTACATCAGTCTAGCATTCCCGCCTAAAGACAGGAACCTGGAAAATTGGTCGCCCCTACCGGGGCTCCCGATTTACCGGGGCTCCCGATTTTCCAGGTTGCTGTCTTTAGGCGGGAATGCCATCCCGATGCTCGTTCTACATAACAACATCCCATGTTCATATTGGGCTTCCAGTTGGACATGACCTTTTTGGTTTCAAAGAAAATGAACCATTTTCCATGTCCAGAAAAGGACCCGACTCCTTACCTGGCAACCCTCCCGTGATGGAATGACAATGAACAAAAATTACAAAGGCACCGACAACTTGAGTATGAAAGTGCATCAAGGGAAAATGATATGACAACTTTCAAAGGTTATGAAATTGGCAATGCAGACGTAATACTCTTTCCCATGCACTAATAATAAGAATAATAAATAAATGTTTTATTGTCATGTGATAATAATGCCCAATGTGGGCTCGAGGGTTTGAAATTGGGTGGTTAGGCCCTTAAAAATCCGGCAATTCTAAAAAATTTTCCATTACAAAAAAAATTCAAACATTTTTTGAAGGCTATTTTCATAGGATTTTTTAAGAATAGAATAGAACAAAACAAAAATTCTATCGTCCACGGAGGCCAATTGGCCTATGGGACCTGTACAAACAAACAACAAGCGTATTACGGCCCGTGTGAAGAATTTCTGGGAAACTATAATATAAATTTGTGTATTTTTGTAGTCTTAAATACAAGCAGGCATTGTCACTGGTTAAAAAAAAATTCTGATTTCAAACCCCGGTGGGCTCTCCTGCTAGGTGCCATGTCAAGCTCTGAGTTGGTGACCTTTTACCAGTATCGGATTCCCACGTGCATTTAAGAAAGCGAGAAATCAGGATCATTCAATGCTCGTGTGTCGAACGTTGGGCGCCAGCCCGATTCAACGGTCTGGATGCAGTAGGAGGATCACTGCTTTACTTTGGACCGTTGTTCACTAAGTAGTAGAAGCTGCGGGTTCTTCTTCTCCCTTTCGTGCTAAGCAGCTCAATCAGAGCTGTAAGTCGCTCTGTTTCAACGCCATTCCGGACCTTCCAGAGGTAGGATCTGCAGACTCTTGCATTTTTCTTCGCAATTTGGTACATTCCATGATCCTGCTCAGCATTACCTCTGATCTGCTTCTAAATCGGATCCTCGTAAGCCCATTTTGGGTCCCTGCGTTCAAGATTTGCAGTGTTTCTAGCGGCATTTTCTCACAAGGTCCGTATTCTTTATCAAAATAAAAAAAGAAGTGTCTCTGAGCTGAAAAATCAGCAGTAGCAGAGTGGTTGAAGATCCGACAAGCAAGATTTAGAGCAATTTCGGATCTAATTGCCTCTTCCTAGAGGAATTCATAGTGTAATTGCCCTGTTCTGGCTGGTGGGCGTTTGCATTCTCGATCAAGCAGTGTTTTGTCCTACAAATCTTGCCAAATTGTGCCAGCAAAGTAAAAGAAAGCCCGTCGCCAAGCTTATCGATTCAAATCGATATGTTGTGCAGATGGATACTGGTGTTTGCCTTGCTCAGTTTCTTCGCAGCGATTGGTAAGATTCTCAACAAACAATTTGATCAGTAATACTTCTATTTTAGGAAATCACTAGAACAGAGCACAATGCCTTGGAACGAATATTCACCAACCCTGTCCGCATAATTATCGCTGCAAATAGCACCGTTTCAGATTGTGCAATTAACACTCTTCCTACCTTTGCAGAGGCATTTGATCCTTTAGATCCAAATGGAAATATCACGGTAAAATGGGATATAATCAGCTGGACCGGCGATGGATACACGGTAAGATCAGACATCCCCTTTCAAAATTTCTTCTCATTTGGGGCAGATTTTCTTTCGTATTTCTTGATCCAAAACAGTAGGATTTAGTGTTGACAAAATTGTGGAAACAGGCGACTGTGACGATGGTAAATTATCAGCAATATAGGCATATTGAACTGCCGGGCTGGAGAGTGGGCTGGACATGGGCAAAGAAAGAAGTGATATGGAACATGGTAGGAGCTCAGGCAACGCTGCAAGGGGATTGCTCTAAATTTAAATACAGTGTGCCACATTGTTGTCTCAAAACCCCAACAATTGTAGATCTTATGCCCGGAGTTCCATACAGCCAGCAAGTAGCAAATTGTTGCAGAGGTGGAGTTTTATCTTCCATGGGCCAGGACCCAAAGCGTGCAGTTGGAGCTTTTCAGGTCACTGTTGGCAGATCCGGTACTACTAATAAAACTGTGGTTCCGCCAAAGAATTTTACTATTATGACCCCTGCTCCTGGTTATACCTGTGGCCCGGCTTATATAGTGAAGAATACATTATTTCCTACCCCAGATGGCCGTCGTTTTACTCAAGCTCTAAGTAAACACCCTCTCATTTCCTGTTCTTGATTCATGGTTTCGTAGAGTATATTCATTCTAATCTGTTTATTGTTTATCATTCTAGTGACATGGAATTATACTTGCGTTTATTCACAAAGTTTGGCCCAGAAATCGCCCAGTTGCTGTGTTTCCCTTTCTTCTTTTTATGATGAAGATATTGTATCCTGCCCCAAATGCTCTTGCGGTTGCCAATCCAACATGACAGGGCAGATTTTAGCACAGAAGAAATCTGAAACTCAGCCCCTCTGTACAGATCCGTAAGTAAATCTTGATCCTTTGATTTTGCGTTGCAGCTGAATTTTCGTTCAAAGAAGAGTGCTGAGAGATTTATATCCAAGACTAAAGTTATCTAATTCACCCTTTGGAATGCTTTTGCTTATAGGTCAGATGCATATACTGCAGCAGCCACTAAAGCTACAACCAGCACAGGTGTGGATGTACCAAAAGCGCTGTATTGCTCCCAAGATATGTGCCCAATCAAAGTTCATTTTCATGTAAAAATAAACTACAAGGAATACTGGAGGGCTAAGATTACCATCACAAATCGGCATGCCAGGAATTACAGTGATTGGACTCTGGTGCTCCAGCATCCTAATTTGAATAACTTAACAGAGTCCTTCAGTTTCGTTTCCAAGTTCTTGACACCTTACCCTACAGCAAGTGAGTAGTGCTTGATGTCTTTGTCACATGAGTTGTTTATTGGTCAGTTAACATTGCAATATCATGAACAGGAAAGAACAACTTTTTTGTTCATTGTCAATGATGAAGGTAGATACTAATTTCTTTTTTTGGGATTCACCTGCAGATGATAGTGTAATGTTTACCGGGATCAAATTTTACAATGATTTCCTGATGGAAGCAGGTGATTATGGCAATATACAGTCGGAAATCTTGATGAGAAAGGATGCAAGCTTTACTCTAAGCAAAGGGTGGGCCTTCCCACATAGAGTACTCTTCAATGGAGATGAATGTGTGATGCCTTCAGCTGACCAGTACCCAATGCTGCCCAATGGAATAGAAAAATTAAAGGTCGGATTACTTATACCTTTTGCTTTAGCAGCACTTGCTGTGGCATTTCTAGCTTGAAGAACAGAAAGAAAAAAATGATCTGGCATTTCTAGCTTGAAAAACAGAAAAAAAAATGATCTGGCATTTCTAGCTTGAAGAACAGAAAAAAAAAAAGAAAAAGAAAACTAAACAAGACCAGATAGAAGAACAGATTATATTATTGGTACCCATATCTGCAGATCTGTTGCTGGCTTCAGTTACAGCTGTTTATTCATTGGAGTGATTGTTAGGTATACACATGTACATTAATTTTTGTCTCTGTCCATACTACCCATGATTTGTATTGAGGAGAAAAAATAAAGGCTCTGGCATTTAATATACCAATGTGTGGGCTCCTCCTTCATGGAAGTTTCATAGAAACTTCATTTTTTTTAAAGTAAAGGCCATTTTGTTGGCCACCTAACACATTTTGACATCTTGGATTGTAAGAAGATATTTCAAGTTTACCATTGTAAAATGGCTCCTTGATTGAGCATATAGATTCGATTTTGTCTAGTACCCCATGGATAAATAAAATACATTATGCATGGCATTAAATTTACTCAATGCACAGCTGTTATACTATCGATCTATCTTAACCACCTGTAAAAGGACTTTTGTTGAAATGACTAACCATATTACATATTTTTTAAATCATGTCAAATTAAATACTATTAAATCGTGCTTGTAAAAGTCCATTACATTTACTTTAACCGGCAGGCTTCTGGATCAAGCCATTCCTGGCCGTTGTTCCATGCCCTGTGATAGGGCATAACATGCAACAAAAATCTTGGGAGGGGTAGCGGTGTACATGATTCACCCCCCGAACCTCTGATAAACAATCAGCAACCTCTGATAAACAAGCACCAGGCTTTCGAACCTCTGATAACTAACCAGCAGCATCCCGAACCTCTGATAAACAAGTTACAACATGCAGAACATGTGATAATCCAGCTATGGATGAGGACTCTTTGCCTGCCCGGTTAAAGGGGATAAACACCCCTGCTCGCCCATTACCTCAATAAACGAGCTCGCCCCTCCGAGCTCGGCCGTTTATCTGAGGTAATGGGCTCTAGGGGTGTTTATCCCCTTCATAATGGTAGGTAACAGATTTAACAATTGGTGGCAGATGTTGTTGTCAAATAGGTCGACGCCATGTCCTCATCATAATACCAAATGATATGGACACCTAGGAAAAGACCTTGACTTTTGTATGTCTTATTCTTACCAAATCAGGAGAGGAATATATTAGTGGCCATAATACACATAAAGGCCACGAGTTTTGTGATTACAAATGAGGAATATATTAGTATGCCATGATACAATGTGTGTTTACCAAATGATATTGACTTACATTTGAGCATGCAAGTTGAAATATATGAATGGTCGTCCATGTGCCAACATTTACTCCATGCAAGAATTTGGACATTGAGGATTGACATTTTTATGGTTCCTTTACCAAACGATACTGACGTGGTTCACCTCATTTCTCCATGCAACTTAGAATATATCAATTAGTGTGCATGTGCCAACATTTATGTCATACAAAGGCTTGACCTTGGGTTTCCACATCCCAGGCGTAGGCTTCGAAATCCTCGGTAGCTCTATCTAGATAATTTGTCGGTATATGTCTCACTCCACCGGATTTTGGATATAAACTAATGGGTATCTGCCGGATTTTGAACTAAGACCTCACAATTCCTAACAATCTATTTGCCGGCAAACAAAAACTCGAACCAGAAAATAAGGATTGTAACCAAAAATTAAGGAGACTAACCTCCCGTTTTTCGATGCCTGGCCAGGCGGATGCCAATTGAAAGGAAAACTTTAAGCTTTCATGCGTATACTGCTGGTGCGAATGTATCCTAATATCATTTCTCACCATCCAAACCAGGATAAGTCTATTTGTGGCCTTTTATGTTACGAATCTCTTTGATTCCTGCAAGTGCAACAAACCCAATACATAAAATCGAGTATATTCTCTGGCAACAGGATTTTCTGGCACAAGTGCACCACCTAACTGGACTCAGACTTGCGAATACTACAAAAGGAATCGATCTGGCCCTGCCCAATCCTGAGAATCTAATAGAGCAACTGCTCTATCTTCTCTGGGCCTCTGCCTTTAATTAACGGGTGAGGATAATATTACCCTGGTTTCGGTGATCCCAGAGGTGTTTTTCCTGGCCTCCGGAATCACCTCCCTTTTTCGACGGATTCCGTTCGGAGAGCCCCCGTTATTCCGTACTGACACATGTCAGGGCACCTGCAGAATTCTCGGGCGTCCTTCGTTTCACCGCATCCTGGCCGTCCTCCGGTCTCCCGTCCTCCGGTATCACCGATAAAATTTGACGGGCGTTATCACCATGTCCCCGGCTGATAACGGGGAAGTTATCAGCCCCTGGAGATTCGGATCTCCGGGATTGCCCCGGCCTGGCGGCACCGGGGATACCGACAGCCGAAATCACCACCGCGAATGGCCGATATTGGGAGCTCGTTATCGGCCAGGCGATCCCGGAGAGCGTTATCACCATGTCCCCGGCTGATAACGGGGAAGTTATCAGC